>CAIGRB010148986.1:0-40339 GCA_903798255.1 Fraxinus quadrangulata
GATGTCTGGAGCACAAGATCAGCTGGAGATCAAGTTTAGGTTGACTGATGGATCAGATATGGGTCCAAAGAACTTCCCGGTGTCTACGAGTGTGGCAACCTTGAAGGAGAACATTATAGCTCAATGGCCTAAAGGTTAGTCAAATCTTTTGCCTGCATATGGTTCGTTGTGTATGCATGTATATTGCTTTCCGGAAGGTTAATCGATCTAATGGTTTTGATGATTGTAACTATTCAATTTGTTATAGATCCCAAATTGTTGGATTGAAATTTGTGATTGTTGTTGACATAATTAAATCAATAAGTTTGTTTGTTATGTAATAACTTAAAACTTTTAGACGAGGCTGAACAGATATAAGAGTGGGCAGAAAAATGAATCTGGCATGCAGGTGATTGGATGTGTTAAAGACATAATTTATATAAATTAGTCCCCTTTAACATGATAGCTTAAGCTTTTAGTTGAGGTGGTTCAATTGTGATTATGATATAGTTAATGATATTTTAAGGACACGTTATAAAATGCCAATCTCTACGGGGTGTCATTTGGGTCGTTCAATAAATTGTTTCATCTAGCCACTTAAAAGGCAGAAAGAGATTAGCACGTCTCTACAAATGAGGCATTACAGAAACAGGAATAGCATTAGATCTTTACTGTAAATATTGAACTCCCTGCTAAGTTATAGCCCCTCGGTAAATCCACACTAGCATTTAATATCCGACCCCTATGATAAAAGAGGGAGAAACTAGCTTGGATTGACTGCTATTTAATGGTAGGTAGATTTGTGGGTTTAAACTGTTGAAAGTCAATCAGTTCATAGGACCAAAAAATTCGAGTCAGTAACCACTCTGTCCCAAAAATTCCATGCAGCTTTACTTGGAAGAAGAAGATGGCCCTGTTTTATTATTTCAGAATTTTATTTGGTGCCTCCTAGTCTCTCACATAATATGCTGTACAATATGAGTCTCCATACACTTTACCTCATTCCTTCTTCCAGGAGAAGTTATTTGCACGAAAGAAATGGTAGCTTTTTTTCATTTTCCTTCTTTTTCTTAAAATAAGTAATACCTTTGATTTATCTGTATAGGAAATGAGTGATTTGAATCCTGATTCACACTTTTACTATGTCATCATCTTGTAAGCTTCTTTGCAACATCTCCATGTATAGAAGTTCTGGATAAAAAATAAAATATGACTTGAGGCCTAACTACTGTGCCTCTCTTCAATGTCTAATGTCAAATTGCAATTAAAGCAATTATTATAGTCATCTTAAACTGCTTTGGAGTCTAGTGGTGGCTTTAAAAGTCTAAACAACCAACAAAAATTTGCACAAGTTTTTTTCTTTAATTTTTTTTTCAAGTCACTTGGATTGGACCACATAAAGCTTAAGCTTCAAGATGAGGCTGTTCAATAGTGATTATGATATAGTTATGACGAACATAAGCTCACTCTTTCAAATGCCAATGGTGTGTCGTTCCAAAAATTGTGTTAATTTAGCCCCTTAAAAGCAGAAAGAGATTGCTCTAAATGAAGCATTATATGACTCAGTAACACAAACACGAATAGCATTTGATCTGTATTGTACATATTGAGCTTCCTGCAAAGTTAAGAACCTTGGTAAATCCGCATCACCATTTATTCTCAGGTCCCTAACAATAAAAGAAAAATAAACTAGAATCTTGGATTGCCTGCTGTTTAATGGTTTGGTGGATTTGTGGGTTTAAATTGTTGAAAGTCAATCAGTTCATAGCACCAAATATTCGAGTCAGTAACCGCTGTCCCAAAGATTCTATCTTTCCAAATTTTTTGCTTCCTATCATCTCACGTAATGCACTGCACAATCTCCATATACTTCTCCTCATTCTCTCTTTCTGGGAAAGCTATTTACACAATAGAAATGATAGCTTTTTCTCCCCTTCTTTTTCTGTTATTTATGAGATAATATCTTTGATTGAACTGTGATGCAAATGAGTGATTTAAGTTCTGATTCACATGTGCCATTTTCACGTATGTCATTGACTTGTAAGCTTCTTTGCAACATTTCCACATAGAAGTTTTGGATAATTCCTCACGAGTCCTATGCAAATTTATTCGCCACTCTTTGAATTGATTGTGGAATTAATAGGATTGAAGCATGTAACTGCATATGCACCCCTTCATCCCCTACCTCTCAACAAAAATAAACATGAAGGAGTAAAACAAGTAAATCAGAAAGAGAGATTTGGCTAAATTAGCTTGTTCATAATCCAAATGCTAATGCTTGCATTACTGCATTCTTAAGGGTCTCCTCTGCCTCGAGAAATACGACACAGTACAGTTATTATTACTGTTGCTCCTGTTACTATATTTTTTTAATTTTTTTTTCACCACTCATCCTAGTATGTCTTTTGAATAGAGAAAGAAAATTCTCCACGGACGGTGAAAGACATCAAGTTAATTAGCGCAGGAAGAATATTGGAGAACAATAGAACTGTGGCAGATTGTAGGAGCCCGTTAGGTGATATTCCCGGAGGAGTCACGATAATGCACGTTGTCGTTCAACAACCATTGATGGAGAAAGGTCTGATTCTCCTTGTTGATGAATCCTTTACAAAATGCGATAAAAGTACCTCTACATTAACTTGTGGCCACTTTGAAGTATGTTTGGCTAAGCTTAAAAAGTTACTTTGAGTTAAGTTATAAGTAATTTATTAACTTGGTTTATTGGTCTAGTTAGAAATAAGTAAGGTACTTATTTTGATATTAAATTAAGAGTTACTTTCAAAATAAGTAACATTTTTTATTTAGAAGTGAGAAAAAAGTAATATATCTCTTTCTTCATGGAACAGAGAAGAAATTGCCAAGTGACCCGAAGCAGAATAAATGTGTCTGCGTTATATTATGAGATGATATTCCAGAAGTCACAACCATTTCTTGTGGGTTAGTAGGTAACTCCATTTACTCGTGCTCGCGAAGGTAAAAATATAACTTTTTTCTTCTTCATTCTTGTGCAGATGAAGATCTCTTGAGATGGTGTACTCACGGGGATTGATTTATGCAAAGAAAGTCGTAAAATGTGTAGTCATCCATGATCCTTTCTTGGTCGAGGTCCATGTGTCCATAGTCATCGATTTTAAATCCATATAGGATACCTTTTTTGTTCTGTTGAATTTTATTGCTCCAATCTTGGCTTTCTTTTCTATTGAAGAATTCTGTCGTTGGAACAAATCATTTACTAGTTGCAGAATCAAAAGTAATATCATATTTCAATTTTCAGTATGTGATGGCAGGTCGAACCAAAACAAAATACGTTTCCCTTATTAGCTGTGATTAGTCGATCGTATAGGTCCAATATTTCTATTTTCTTATTAATTGGAAATTGATTTTGTGTTCGTCGTGATTTTAATACAAGGCAGGTTGCTATACATTACTTGACAGTATTAAGAAAAAAAGAAGTTGAAATTTTGTTCTTTGATTTGTCTGGTTCTACTCAATACCTCGCATACCAAATATGGATTTAGGTGCTCCATGAAGATGCCATAAACGTTGAAATTGTTCAATATGGAATATAGACACCAGCAAATGGGAACCGTTTAGGTATGAGAACACACTTGAGTTGGGAAAAAAAAAAATTAAAATTTTGTTTGCTAGTGTGTACAATATTGTCTAGTATTAGTATTAAACAAGCAAAATTTTGTTTGTTAGTGTGTACAATATTGTCTAGTACTAGTATTAAACAAGCAAAATTTTGTATGTGCCTAAAATGTCCAAGAACCTAGTGTCCAGGTTATGCTGAATAGGCATGGTTTTCTTATGATCTTTTAGTCAAACAAAGATATAGTGAAATTTTGTGACTCTAAAGTCAAAGACAAATATAATTAATGTTGAATTGTGATCCAAATTCCTTTGGGTACCGGTGTTTTGGATGAAGAGACCTTGAATAAGTCTTTATGGATCAGTGGGAAGAAGTCGTCATTTTTTGGCTCGCTAAACACTCATCTTCTGTTCAAGCTCTCAAAATAGAGTGACCATTGTTAACTTGTTGCCTGTTTGGCACTTGCTTCCTGCGAGGCTGTTGCTCGAGCAATAGTGCTATTCGGGAAAATATTGTTTCTTATTTTTGGCATTTTTTATTCTCTTTCCAACTATAATGTATTCTCTTGAGTCCTATATGAATTCCACGAAATCCTTGACTTTCATATGATTTTGTATGAGTTTTGGAGAGTTAGACAATATTGCGAACACAATATTATTATATTTTTCTTCATATTAATAAATTCTTCATTCATCTGCCAATTGCTCTTGTGTTTTTTCAGTATTGTGATTGCTATTTCATATTGTGTCATATAATATTGTCCCTAATTTTCTAACAAGTGGTATAAGAGTTTAAGGTTTGATTTGTTCGAGGTTTTGTTCTTTGCGATGGTAATCATAAAGTATGATATACCGCTTTTGGATTGCGATACTAGATTCTCATTATGGGAGATAAAGATGGGAGCAATGCTTGCTCATATACATTTGGATGACGTTTTGTTGAAATTTGACAAGTTGTCATAAAATTGGTCAATGGAGGAGTAACAACGTAAGAATCAAAAGGTTCTATCACAAATTCAACTTCATTTTGTGAATCATATTTTTCAGGACATTTTGAAGAAGAAAATGCATAATAGTTGAAGTTGGAGCTATAATGCATGACTAAGAGTCTAATTAGCAAATTGTACTCGAAACAGTATTTGTATTCTTATCGTATGATGTATGTCTTTAGAGAATCATCTTGCTATCTTTAAAGAAATTATCGTTGATTTGGAAACCTTGGATGTTAAGTATAATGAAGAGGATTTGAGTTTGATTATTGCCTACATTATATATGTTGTTTAAAGACACACTATTATATAGTCGTGACACTCTCACCGTTGAAGAAGTATACGATATTTTGTTTTCAAAAGAGAAGATGAAGCATCTCGATGGATCCGAGGTTCAATGAGAATGCCTTGTTGTTCATAGTGGTTATGAGATGAGCAGTTCGTAATCTAACTTCAGAAATAGATTTGGTTATTTCTGATGATGACTCAAAATCTAACAAGAATTGGATTCTTGATACAACTTGCATATTTCATAAATGTCCCAATCGGAATTTGTTTGCAACACATGAAGTAGTTATGAAAGGTATTGTGGTAATAGGTAACAATGAACCTTGTAATGGAAGAGTCAAAATTAAAATATTTGATGGGATGGTCAGAACACTTGATTAAGGTGAGACACGTTCCAGATTTGAAGAGAAATCTTATCTTCTTGAGTATTCTTGATTTAAAAGGAAACAAGTATACTGGTTAAGATGGAGTTCTGAAAGTTAGTAAATGTGCCTGTTTTGTATTGCAGGGACAGAGAAGGTCTCCGTTATATCTTGCAGAGTTCTATCAAAACAATGAAGACCAATTAGCAGAAATTAAGTTCATTGGTGAGTATTTAGTTTGGTACAGTACCATTAGAGTTTGGTTTTGAGTCTACATTGAAGAATATATCTTAGTCAAGTTCAAAACTTATGAGTAATGTCTCTTTGCCACCATCAGCTGTGCCATTGTATTTAATTACTAGAGATAGACCTAGGAGAGATATTAAATCTCCACAAAGGTACGAGAAAGCTGATTTAGTTGCATATACCATAAGTGTAGTTGAGGATATTGAGTTTAGCAAATAATTTTCGACAAAAGCATTTTGTAGTGTTGGTTCTGTTATAAGGTGTACTTTTGATCTGTTTGGTAATAATTGTTGAATTATTTGTGATTTTGTTGCTCTTGATGATAATTAGAGCAACTTTGGTGCCCGAGGTAATTTTACTAAGCAGTGCTTGGATTCAGTTGATTGAGTTGGTCCTAGTTGGACTTTGTAGAAGAGATGGAGAAGTTTTTCTGTAGGAGAGATTTGTGAAGAAATTTTTGAAAAGCCAAGGTTTATTCCTTGTAGCGGAACTCGTCTCCAAGTGGAGAATTATTGAAACTTCGTTCGTTGTAGTAGAATTATTGAAACTTCGTTCGTCTCCAAGTTTAGCGGAACTCGTCTCCAAGTGGACTCTACTTGTCGAGAGTATGCCCGCTACAATCTCTAAATGATATTCGCATGTTAAATAGCTTTTTCTCCTAAAAGGATTATTGATAACAATTATTTATTTATTTATTTTTAGTCGAGTGCTCAAAACACGACAACAATTAAATTGAACACATGGTTTTGTAGTTGTGGTAGTAACAAAACAAGACACAATCAAGTGAAATGATTATATGTGTTATATAAATTGGATTAGAAGTAGTTCACTTTTTCGAAAACCAAAACTAACTTGAATCAATATTTCCAATTTGCAATCTAAATGGTTGTTGTATAATGTAATAAGTTAGTGATGTACTATTACAGTAAGATTATACAGATAGTACATTAAAATAATTTTCTTATTATAAAATTTATGTAACACGATGGATTGTGTATAGTATAGATATATTGTACATTAATTCATTTGTTGATAAAGTGGTGTTACCAATTGGATTGTGTACATATTATTGTTCCTTCTATACATGTTAGATTAGCCAAATTGTATTAGAAATATTTAAGTAGTTAATTCACCATGCACATGCTTTGCACATTGAACGTTGATCGCATTTATTCATTTAGTTAGTTTCATAATTATCATTCTCACAATTTACTTTATTACACAATTTGTTATACAACTACATATGCAAAAGAAAAGGTAGTAAACAAGCTATCATAAACTCGAGTTCATGAAAAATCATCCAATTTATGCTTATTTTGGTAACGCTCATATATATAGACTTGCACATTTGTTGAAAAGAGAGATGGAGGAAATGGATTCTTTTAGAGCTAACAAGTGGTAGGCCACTCACTCGTGGTTTATAATTTGTTTTTTGGAAAACTCGTAAGTTCATTTTCTTGGAAATTTAAATATTTTAAGGGACACTAATTGGGATTCTTAAGAGTAATTATATTCTACACAAATTTTTTTATTTTAAATTTTCATTGATATGGGACTTATCGGGAGATTGAAATGTGTTTATTCGCAGTTAACTAAGTTTTAATAACTTTAACTCGTGAGGACACAAAATGATATGATTTGATGAATAACAGCCATTCTGATTACATCTCTATGATCTTGCAAAATGCACTTTTTGGAGGTGTAGCGGAATATTTGTCACAAAAAATTGCTATGGGCTCAATTTTTCACCTCCAATCGACAACCTCAACAGAATAACCGACCCCAGAATCCTCCAACCAAATCCTCTCTTCGATTGCTATAGTTTGCCCACAAAGGATACACACAAAGGGATGTAAACACAACCACAAAGACAACCACGAAGGCAAAAGAGAGGAGGGAAATGGGAGATGCAAAATCACAAAGAAGGCAACCCATTTCACGTAGAAAAAGAAGCATGGCAAATCACGGTCAAAACCAAGTGAGGAAAGGGCGACATATATAGCACACATTAGGTCAAAACAGTGGGCCCAAGCCCAATATAGATAAGTAAGTGGGTTTGGTATCACTAAGTGAGCCGACGCTTATAAGCCATCCAAGGAAAAAGGTTTGGGCTATGAGCATCATTAAATAAATTAGGATGCTTCCAATGACCCACTTGGTTTTGGGGTGGGTTCGTCTTCATTGAGGTGTCGATTTTTTATTCAGTCATTTGATACATGCTGGCTCAGAAAGTATATTTAGTTACATCATTGCTCGGGAGGTCGTTTGACAATAATTTGCCCAACAAATCTCTACCTTGGTGTCAAAGGATCTGCACGACAAATATCATCATCCATTAATGACAATTCCAAAAGGAGAACCGATAAAATTGGAAATTATTTACCTCCATCGATATTTAGAAGATCGTTACAACTTAAAAACTTCACCAATGGCAACACTTTAGTGCCCATGTCGGATGGGTTATACTGTGTATGAACCTTTTCAAGTCTTATCACATTTTGTGATACAATATCTTTAATGAAATGTAGTCTAACATCAATATATTTGGTGCATTTATGAAAAATATGATTTTTGCATAGATTTATAGAAGATTGACGATCAAAGTATACTACCACATAGTCATTTAAAACACAAAGTTTATGAAACAAATCTCTAAGCCATGAAACCTTTTTAATTGTTTCAGTCGTAGCAATAAATTCAGATTCTGTCATGATAGTGCAACTATGTGTTGTAACTATCCTTTGATTTCATGTATTCTTTATTAGCACCAAACTTTAGACCTACATCACTAGTCTCCTTTAAATATCTTAACATCCATTTTAAGGCTTCCCAATACTAGGAACCCGGATTATATATACGTACTAAGAGTACTAACAGCAAAGGCTAAATCTGATCTTGTGCAAACTATCAAATATATAATAGATTCAATCACATTAGAGTATGGAATCTTACTCATGTATTCTATTTCTTTTTTTATTACAAGGAGTCTGATTTTTAGATAATACAAAATGATTAGTTAAAGATAATGTAATAAGTTTGCAATTATGCATGCCAAATCTTTTCAACACCCTTGAAACATAGGAGGACTAATGTAAAAACAAAACAGAATTTGACCTATCTCTTTCAATTTTCATACCCAGGATTCTCTTGACTTTACCTAGATCTTTCATATCAAATTCTCCATTCAACTTTTTATTTATTTATTTTACTTTTTCCAATTAAAATGCGTAAACAATACAAGCATGTACCTAATAGTGGTGTACTTAACAATTAGTGAAAAAATCTCGTTATAATCAACCCCTCCTTCCGTGTGTACGCCTTGGCCACCAATTTAGCTTTAAATTTTAAGAGTTCAGTTGTGCTATTATCCTCTTTAACCTTAAAAATCAACTTATAGTCAACTGTAAATTTATTCTTAGGTCAAGGTACTAGTTCCCAAAATTGATTATGTTCTAAGGAACACATCTCCTCTTTCATTGTATTAAACAACTCTTTAGATTTTTCACTCTTCATCGCCTCATCAAAGGTTTTTGACTCTCTATCAACGAGCTCCTCATAGCTAGCACGAGCAAAAGTTAACTCAGATTCATATATCTTCTGGGTGCTTCGAATGTACTCTCTTTCTATCCCTAGTTAAACTATAATCTACTAAGGGATTCTTTTCCTTAGGATAGTCTTCTATAACTATTTCTTCTATGTTTTCCACCACAGGTTGATGAAACTCTGTCTCTACCTCACTAAGAGTAGCAAGGATAGATGTGCTAAGTTTTCCAAACTCTACCTTCGACGAATCTCTCTTTTCACCTTGTTTGTCTTCACTCACAGGTTCAGACTCAGTTTTAAGGCACAAAATTTCACCCTCATTAAATGTAACATCTCTACTCACAATGATCTTAACACCTTATGACTTCTATGTCATAACATGTACCCCATGACCCCCTCGAAGTAACCTAAAAACGTATTTTCTAGCTCTAGGTTCAAACTTTCCCTAACTAAGAGTAGCAAGGATAGATGTGCTAAGTTTTCCAAACTCTACCTTCGACGAGTCTCTCTTTTCACCTTGTTTGTCTTCACTCACAGGTTCAGACTCAGTTTTAAGGCACAAAATTTCACCCTCATTAAATGTAACATCTCTACTCACAATGATCTTAACAACTTTTTGGCTTCTATCCCATAACGTATAACCTTTGACACCTTCATGGTAATATAGAAAAACACATTTTCTAGCTTTCGATTCAAGCTTTCCCTTACTTTGATGAGAAAACAGAGCACATCCAAAAGTTCTAAGCACAAAATAATTACTTAGTTTACCGGACCGCCTTTCATGAGAAGTATCACTATTCAATGCAATAGATGAAGTCAAATTAATCAACTAACAAGTAGTCATATAGTTCTTCCCCAAAAAGACTTTAGGATACCAGAACTTAACATCATGCAACGCACTTTATCAAGTATAATTCTATTAATCCTTTTAGCTACCCCGTTTTGCTGGAGAGTGAGAGGAACACTCTTATGCCTTGTTATTCCATTTTCTTTACACATTGTGAAATTTAGTGTTACAAAACTCTAAACCATTATCAGTTCTCAAAAAGTTGATCCTCTTGCCAGTTTGGTTCTCAACTTGTCTTTTTTAATTATTAAAATTGTGGAAAGTATCAGACTTAGTGTGTGTTTGAGCCACATTATTTTAAAAAAAGTATTCTGGAATAGTAGATTGATGGAGAATGTGTGGTTGAAAAAGAAAGAAAAGTCATTGATGTGATATAATATATTATTTTATTGAAGAATGTGTGGTTGAAAATGAGTAGAAGAATGAAAATATAAATTTTAATGTGTACCAAACGGGGGATTATCCTTTAAAAGATAAACCCATACTTTTCTCGTGTAATCATCAATGATAGGAAAAAAAATACTTATTTCCACCCCAAGTGGGACTATTAGTAGGACCCACAAGTCTAAATACACATATTCAAGCATGTCTTTAGTTTTATGAATACTCATGGAGAAAGAAATTGTATGATACTTACCAAGCACACAATGATCATAGAAAGATAAATCAAACACACAATTATTACCAAAAGTACATTTCTCATTAAGAAGTTTAAGCCCTTTAATACTCATATGTCCAAGTCCATTGTGCCATTTGTGTGTGTGATCAGCCTTGGTAGAAGCGATATAAGAATCTAAACCTCTTATTACTTCCTCAGTAATGATATAAATATCATTTTTTTGATTTCCTTAATGTAAACAAGTGCATTCTTAACCAATTTTAAAACCTAATTTCAAATTTTATTAGTGAAGTCAGTTTTCTCAACTCTTCCGATTGAGATTAAATTCCTAGACAATTTAGGAATCTATCTAATATCTTTTAAAGTACATACAAAATCAGTGTCAAACTCTAAAGTAATATTACAAATTCCAACAGTAGTATAAGCAGAATTGTCATATAGTACAAAACGCCCATCATTTGATTCATGCAAATTTTCAAGCCAGTCATTTTGTGATGTCACATGAAAAAATGCACTAAAATCAAGTGTCAACTCATGCAAACAAAAATTGGCAGTTAGATTCAATTCAGCAGGATAATCAACAGAACTTGTAATCATATAAATCTCACAATCGTCGGTATTGGAAATAGAAGACATCACATTTGCTTCATTTCTTTCCTTATCCTTTAGCTTATCCTTCTCTTTATAGCAATTTTTTTATAAAATGTCCGTGTTCCCACAGGCATAGCATTTCTTTACCTTGATCCTAGATTTTGATCTAAACATACCATTGCCCTTCTTTTTATCTCCATTACTATTGACTCACCACCACTTTGGAACCCATCATAATTGTTTTGCCTAAATTGAGTTCTACCCCTCATCATGTGAATTTTACCGCCTTTCTTATCATGTTTTTCAGTTTTAATCTCTATCTCCTTACTTCTAAGGGAGTTAATGATAATTTCAGGCGTCAAAGTACCCTATCATATATAATCACATTCTTAATTTCCTCATAGGTATCAGGTATGAAATTAAGCAAAATTATAGCTTTGTAAGTCTCAGATAGTGATTCTTTACAGTTAACAATATCTTGTATAAATTTGTTAAATACGTCTAAATTGTGTTGTTTCTCTCAAAGAACTACAATTTCATTATTATTATTATTATTTTTTTTTATAAGGATACTAATTTCTCCTGAATAAGTACAAAATTTATACATTTAGTAGTTTAGAAAAATACTATGATTGATATATATGTCAATTTTCCATAAGAATATTGTTATTTGTAATGTTGATAGTAGAGATGCATAATTATTCTTCGTCCAAGGGTCTGGAGGGAGAGTGGGGCGAGAAGAAGCTAACCAGTCTACGAGTATGAGGATTATGCTCAACTCCATAAAAGGAATGGAGAGCAGGAGATCCTGCTAAAGGAGATGGATGACAAGGTTGAGAATGCCCCTTTCTTCGAGGCAAAATGTTGGAAGGTCCTAGAAAATTCCTAACGTCAAAAATGCTAAAATTTTGTGAGAAAGGCATCCTGTCCATCATGTCGGAGAGTACAATACCCATATTAATTTCATGGGAGCTAGGCTGACACACATACCAATTGATTTCATATTACTCTCTCTGAGGAGCTAAAAGGTAGTATAATAAGCTTGAACGGGCAGCATTTGTAGTTAGCTCAACATAAAGAACCAATTAGTCCATATATTCACCTTGGAAACATTCGACTCGACCCCGGTAAGAAGGATCCTTGATAAGAGGTAAGGGCCGCATAGCCTTTGAAAAGATATTCAGTCCTTCCTCTCAAGAAATGGTTAATTTGGAGAGAGATTCACAACCGAGGACCCAAAACATATAAAGAATTGGTGAATTTGATCAGAGAGGAGATTTATGATCAGGAAATGGTAAGACCACAAGAGTCACATCAGAGGAATGGAGGATGGATAGAAAGAAGGCCATGATGCCAAGCTAGAGGGCCCAAGGCCTCCCCGACCGCCACACAACTATCAAGTGAATGATGTAATTTGTGAACCCCAGGGCATCACACAAAGGGTCATTCTAGTACCTGGGTGATGCGAGAACCTCATCCCTGATGAAATGCTATATGTACCACTAGGTGTATGACTATGATACCGCTAATTAAGTGCATGGGTATGAAAGTAGCAATGGAGAACAATATAGTAGAGAGGAAACAGTCGGCTAACGTGAAGTAATCAAGCAGAGGGTTGGTTGTACCGTCAATTAGGATGTCGATCACATTCTCGAAATTAGCAACCACGTAGAAATTTCCCTACTACAATAAATCAATAGAGGTAGGGCCCGAGTAACTCAAGAAGTCATCAACTAATACCTGAGGTCCAAACCACTTATGGAGGTCATTATGTGGGTGGACAGACTATAAATGCCCAGAAATATTATGCTCAAGAGGCCAACGATCTATCGACAGCTAGCTACTTAGTAAAAGGACAGAAAGTCCAAAAAAGGGAAAATGTCCAAAACTATATACTTTATGAACGAGAATGAGGAAGGTGTCCACTGCCTCAACTGCCCGGGTGATTCTGGCTGAAATAGTGAGGAATGGAATGAAGATGGTATTGGTCGACAATAAAAGTTTGGATCAATGTTATCTTTGAGTATGTCTTTGACAAAATAGAGGTAGATCACTCGTTGATCCCAATTTCGGACCCACTACAAGAATTACTGAAAAGGCATCATGTCGAAGAAAAAGATAACCATCTGCCATATAAGGACCGTGCTAAAGCTTTTCAAATATTTCTGGAGTTCCTTGTAATGGACAGCAAGTCGTCCTAGAATGTAATTCTTGGAAGGCCATTGCTGAAATAGTTGAAAGCCATCACAGCTATATATCACTTTGCTATGAAATTCCTTACTGCGTTAGAGTGGAATTATGAAAGGGATAAAAGAAGATCCTGGGAATGTAACCTAATTCTATTAGGGAAGTCCTCCACTTGAGGCGAACTGTATCATGATGGTGGATGACAAAGTAGTGATGGATGAGATATTGATTAAGGCACCTAAGTGTCATGGATGACCTTGACTCATAGGCCGTCGAGTCAGAATAACCAATGTTCTGAAAGTCAGATCAGACCAGACCACACCAGTCGGTTCAACCGAAAAAATCATAAACCGATTTCACATCCGGTCCAGTCATAATATATTAACCAGAAAAGAAAAAACTAATAAAACTGGCCCTTTTAACTGGGAACCAGAAAATCGGTCATGGTTTCACCAGTTAATAGGGATTTTTTAAACAAAATATTTCAACTTGGTAGATGGATTCAATTGCATTGGCAGGTCCAATTCTGACTTCCTTCCAAGCGCTACTTTTAAAAGAGAAGACTTCTACACAATCTTCTTCATCTTCCGATGTGGGACAAAGTTGTAGCCTTTTGCAATTTTACATATTTAATTGCTCACTTTGAAAAAATAATAACCGATCAATATTTAGACCCAACTAACACATAGAGTAGGGGAATATGTGTATAATGCGGATTAGAATCAAACAAACATTAATAAGCAACAAGGACTAACCTCGTTCTTCTCCAACTGCCTTTTCCCAACTTCAGAACTTTGAAGGATTATTGGCAAATGATTTTGTTTTTGGTATTTGATCTTTTGGCTTTGATCTTGTGGTTGAATGAAAAGAAATATAAGATATATTTTTGATCTTCAAAGGATATTCTCTTGTACGAAATTAGGCTCAACCAACTGCAAAAAAAGTTTGGGACGAATTATGGCTTGTGTATATATAAGATTAAGTGTTTAAGGTTCTTTAGTGTTGTAAAACATGCTGAAAATCGCGACTAGGGCTTGGCCGGATACATCCACTGCTCTAGTGTCGAGCTTCACGGCTGCGAGCGGTCATCCACTGCTCGAGCGTTGGACGTACATTTAGAGAGCGGTGTAGTCTCTAAAAATGACGCTTGAGTGCTCCATGGCATGGGTAGCCAATGCTTTTGCGGCTATTTTTTCTCGATAATCCATCTTTGACTTCGCCAACACATAACCCAGACACCGACTATTTGATTCGGATTATAACTTAATAAAATATAATTTTCAGACTTAAAAAATAGCCATCACAATTTGTACCTAACGGACTCCCCCTTTGACGTATCATTTATTTAAAAATTACAATCAATAAACACAACCTAATACTATTAATACAAAGACACAATACCCAAATTTCAACTCAACAACTTATCATACATGATTTCTGAAACACATAAAACAAAATAATACCACATGTAAAAACTAGAGAAAACTGACAATTAAGTACATAACTAAGTTATGTAAACAACGAAAGTAAAAAAATATGTAATACTACGTGCACCAATAACTTAGAAACTAAGAGTCTGTTTGGTGGAGATTAAAATCGGATTAAAATTGAAAAATTAGTCGTTATTGTTGACTTTTATTAGACGAGAGAGACCCAATAATGGCTATATTTTCAATTTTAATTGGCTTTTAATTTCTACCGAACAAATCCTAAAACATGACAAGTTGAGATAGATATAAGAATAGTTGAATTAGCAACTCAAAATATGATGTCGATATTATACAAAACACTTAACATAATATCAATAAGCCAAAACATCAAATCTTGCTAGTCACATCAATAAAAATATTTCTCCTCCTAACTCATACATCAAAAACAAAAACAACTAACTACTCCTAGCTCATATACTGCTCACTTCCCTAAAATAAATACTAATATTGTCCTTTTGTCACGAATAACAAAGGAAATCACGTAGCACAATCTTGAATAACATAGAGAGAAATGAGTAACAATTATGCACATGTGCACACTATGCAAACCATGAGATGAGAGAGTTTTTTTCTTTTACAAAATAATGTCCTTTTCATAATTTTTAAAATGTAACATCATGTCTTTAAAGTTCAAATCACGTGATCACATGAACAGTCTTATTACTTTCTTATACAAGTATAATTCATAAACACTAAACTCTTTTCACACAATTCATTCTAAACTTGTATTGAGTAAATTGTATAAGAGACTCATGTGTGAAGAATGTCACTAATCTTCTGTAGACAAGACTTAAAACATTAAATCAGTGAGAAAGGTCATGCAAAGAATTAATTGGTGAATGAATATCCTCCTCAAATTATATAAGTTAAACCCAATGCTATTAGGACCTTTTAAATAAAAATAGCCATATTTATATTTTCATTGTATAACTTTTTCTTTCTCCTCCTTTCTATGGATGTGTGCGCGTGCGCGTACACACACACACATCTCTCTCTCTCTCTCTCTATATCTTATGTGTAGACTTTTTTCATTAAGCTTTGCCCCTGTAACGAGTTTTAGGTCAATGATTTCCAAATCAGATGACTATAGGGTATCAAATTTTTAGATATCTTAGTAGACTTAATTACTCGAGTCATTTAAATCTTTTGAAGCTGAATAATATTTTCTTTTCTTTTTGGGGAATATACAAGAGCTTGAGTCAGCTAGTTAAAAGTTAATCCATATTCAAGGTCAAATTGAAAGTTAAGCAGTGAGAATTCTAAAGATTCCCCTAATTTGGAGTATTCTACTTTCACGCAATTCACATGTACGTAGACCAAATAATACAATGCCAGCAAAAGTTCCTAGATGGAGGTATAGAACAACATAAAAGTTATCATGCTTGCATATCCATCATCTAAGTCTCCAACAATTCCTCACCACACCGATAATCGCCATCTCAAATCTTACACACATAGTCAAGACTCATTCACAAGAGTTTAGTGTGTAGTACGGATGATACATAAAGAAACCTATACCAATTACTCCAAACAAGTTCTAAATAAAGTTGACGACAACTTTATTCATCGTTAATTAATTTTATTCGTACTTCAACACAAGATAACATGTTCAAGGATAACACTTAAAAGTGTTATAACATCAAAAATCATTTTTCTTTTTTAATATTTATTTTATTTTAAAAGGATAATACAAAAAAAAAAAAATAAATAAATAAAATGAGATGACCAAAAAAAAAAAAAAAGTGCATAAGTGAATATGTAGTCACCATATACTTGCAGATGCATGGACCTAAAGACCTACTCAATGTGGTATACAAATGCTCTTACCTTTAAGAGCAATGTGAAAACACCGTAATTTATAATATCATTTTGATCAGAGTTCACTCTTTCTGATCCAAACTTTCTTAGAAAAGATGTCATCTTAGTCAAATAACTCATCATATTAGTCAAGTGACTCATTTGATTAGTCAAGAATCTAACATGAGTAGTCAGATATTATTTGTTGTTCCTAACCAAGGGCTCACGTTACCTAGACCTTACCTGACCTAACTTACCACAGTTGTGACAAGTGGGAATGAATCTAGGAGTAATTCTAAGTTTCAAGCTTTGAACTTTAGATTAAGGAAACCTATGTTGCACAAATGATTTCTATCATAGGGCTCTTACATTTTTAGACTTGATAGAGGTAGGTACAAACTCGTTTTTAGAAGATGAAGTGGTATGATAACTTGTTTCATTATAGCCTAAAGCTCTCCTCTTCCCAGCTAATTTATTCAGTCCTAATATATTGTTAAGCTTCTTAGATCCACTAGAAAATGATTGGTCACTAGATTTCTCAAGATCACTCATAAGAGTCTCAATCTTAATTTTTAAGCACTATTTCTCAACCCTCAACTCATTCAATCTTCTAGTTAGGTCTTTAAGTTTGACTTCTAAGTTCTCATTTTCTAACTCCAGTTCATGTAATTTCTTAAGGGCAGAGCTATTAACCTTCAACTTAAGGCTCTTCTCTTATAGTTGGTCAAATGCCTCATATATGTCTCGCTCATCTTTTATTCTTTTTGTGAAGAGTCAAATTGCTCTATATCCTTAAGTCTCTCATTTTCTTTTATAGGTTCATTCTTAACCTAGACGCAAACTCCATATAATTCACACCCTCTTCCGAATTGGGGTTCTCACTATCATCATTAGAGCTAGATTTATTATCAGTGAGAGTAGCATTTATAGCCTTCCTCTTATAACTTGGGCACTCAGCTCTAACATCCTAAAACCCTATCATTCATTACACCTAGGGTAGCTAAGTTAATAGGTTTTAAAAGATCCTTTAAGTTCTTCTATCTTAATCACACCTAGATTTTTGCTTTCACCAATAGCAGTAACCTTTGATTGAAATCTTTTAGGTAGGGATCTCTTTAATTTTCTCACAATCTTAGCCTTGACGATTGGTTCACTTAGGTCAAATCTAGAGTTCACTATATTATTCAGTTTTGCAAAGAATTCATCGAAAGACTCATCATCCTTCATCATAATTTCTCCAAATCTTGTGGTCAACATTTGAAGTTTAGAGTTTTTCATGGTCTTAGTTCTCTCACGTATGATTTCAATTATGTCCCAAGCTTCCTTAACAGCCTCACACATGGACACTCACTTAAACTCTTTGGGGGAAAATAGCCATAAAGAAGATATAGATACCCCTACTATTCCAATTACATCAAGCTAAATCATCATTAAAACAAGTAGAGACATGAGTACATGTAACAACACCAGCAACAATAGTAGATTGGCATCAAACCCTTATCTACACTAACACAAACCTGCTCATTTGTAGACTTTAAAAAGACTTTCATCCTAACCTTCCAGTAAGAATAACCGCTTCCATCAAAGTATGGAGGAACAGAGACTGATTGACTCATCTAAACAAAATTGGGTCGATGATTGAATCATGCTTTGATACCAATTAAAAAATAATAACGATCAATGTTTAGACCCAACTAATACCTAGAGGAGATAAATAGGTGTATAACACAAAATTGAAATTAAATAAACAATAATAAGCAACAAGTCACATATTATTGTCTCTAAATTATTATTAATGCTAATTTAAACCCTAATTATCAATCATACGATATATATATCAAAGCATAAAGGTAAAATCAAAACCAAATATAGCAATGAAGGAAAATCCCTTAAAGAACTCTTCACAGGGATAAAAAAAACCTTCAGGTAGACCTTACCTAAATGTTCCACTAGAAAAAATAACTTTCAGTTGGTCCAGACACAACCGAATCTTAACTTTGACGAAGAACCTCTTCGATTGTGCCTCCAGCATTTTTTGGAACTCTGGAATTCTCTTCTCTCCACTTGGATCACCAAGAACAAACCTTCTCGAACTAGAACTCGAGTTACCTTTCCCTAACTTCAAAACTCTAAAGGATTATCGTAAAGGATTTGATTTTTGGTATTTGATCTTTTGTGTTTTGATATTATGGTTTAATCAACAGAATTATAGTATATGTATTTTTTATCTTCAAAGGATGGTCTCTTGTATAAAATTTAGGCTCAACCAATTGCAAAAGATGTTTGGGACGAAATATGGCTTGGGTATGTATAAGATGAAGTGTTTGAGGTTGTTTACGGTCGTAAAACATGTTGAAAATTTGGTTTGGCCGTACACATCCATCGCTTGAGCATCGAGCTTCACGTTCATCCACCACGCGAGATGTGCGTTTAGCAAGCTATGGAGTTTTTTTAAAAAGATGCTTGAGCGCTCTATGTGCGGGCAACAAGCATTTTTGTGGCTATTTTTTCTCATTGTCCCATCTTTGACTTCTTTAACACATAACCCAACCCCCAACTATTTGACTCGAATTACAACTCAATTAAGCATTATTTTGTACTCGGAAATAGCCAACACAATTTTGACCACACTTCATTCTCTCCATTAAACAAATCTTGGCCCTCAATGCACAAACGATTTCAGTTTGAACGAAGCAAATTATTTTGAGTATATTAATCGTTAGTTTTTGAAGTTTTAAAATAAATAATAGGATAATAAATCTAATTGACAAATATTGATTTATATTTACTTTGAATTAGTAATACTAAAATATTAAAAAAATATTGTTGTTTTAATATTTTATAGTATGTGGAAGCATTTATTTATTTAATTTTGACATCCAGTTCAACCTTGGATCGATCCCACTTCGACCATTTGACCCTTGAACTTTTCCCTTTCTTGGTTGATGGCAGAGTCAGTTTTCAAAACATTGAGAATAACATACCTGTCCAATTAGAAGCTCATAAGTTTACTTGTAAGCCAAGATGGCACAAAAGTACTCCAGGTCATAAATGACTTGCTGAGACCATGAGAGGGAACTAGAAAAAGTTTTTGCAAAGGAACTTATGTATTTTTGTACAGAGGCATGAAGACGTGGTAGGGATTGATCCAAAGTTGTTGTGCCACGGCTTGAACATTTATCTAAATTCCATCCCACAAGTAGAAAAGGAGACCCCTCAACTTGGAGAGCAAATGGCTTCATTGAAAAGCACGTTATCTTAGCTGGGTCGCAAGTGTTTGAAAAGCCCAACAAGGAGCGATTACCACGTATTGACTTCTTGGATTTGAACAAGCATGCCTGAGTATAGCTTTTTCATGCCTTGCGTTGATGATGGGATACATCATGTTGAGCTTCATGGATACTTACTCGGGTTACAAATGGATCCTAATGTATGACCTAGATGAAGAGCATACCTCATTCATCACAGATCGAGGACTATACTGCTAGAAATTGATGCCCTTCAAACTAGAGAATGTTGAGGCCGCTTATACATGGTTGGTCAATTGGATGTTTACTGAATAGTTGGAAAAAACCGATGTACTTGGATGACATGTTAGTGAAATGCCCGATGTAAAGTAAGCACATACACACCTCGAAAGCACATTTAATATTCTTTGAAGCTATCATATAAAGCTCAATCTAATGAAGTGTGCATTCAGAGTCACCTAGGGCAAGTTTTTGGGATTCATAGTTAATGAAATAGGGATTGATGCTAATCTGGAATATATTCAAGTACTTCTGGCGATGAAGTCATCAAGAAAGCTGAAAGATATGCAGAGCCTAAATGGAAGGATAATGGCCATCGGCCACTTCTTTGTGATGTCTTAAAAATGTCTCCCTTTCTTCAAAACTCTTAAGGGAGGTAAAAAAATTTGAATGGAATTTGGAAAGTAAAGAGGCCTTTGCGGCCTTAAAGGAGCACCTCATTCAGCTCCTTTGTTATTTAAGTCGGAACTATAAGAGGTCATGTAAATCTATTTGGTCATCTCGGCCGGGGCTATTAGTGTTGCACTAGTCCTATTCAAAGGGATACAGCAACTACCAATTTACTATCTGAAGAAAGTCCTCCAGGATGCTAAGTTAAGTTCATGCTATATTTTTGGGCCCATACCATTGTGATATAAACCAATTACCCATTGGGGACAAGTTTTATAAAAAATCAATGCTTCAGGGAGGTTAATGAAGTGGGCAATCAAATTTAGTCAATTCAATTTGCAATTCTAATCGAGAACTACTATTAAGGGTCAGGTCTTGGTAGACTTTGTTGCAAATTTCACCCATGGACATGTAATATTACTTTGTTGTAGATATGAAAGAAGCTGTTTGTTGATGGCTCGTTCGAAAAACTAAAAGTTTGGTTTCTAAGCCTCAAATAATGTGACATAGTACGACGCATTGATGGCCGGTCTGAAGTTGGGAAAGGAGACGAAAGTGAAAGAGATAGAGATAGAGATAGAGATCAACTGCGATTCCTAGCTCATAGTGAATCAGGTGGGTAGCTTCACCATCAGGGAGACATGGCTGATTCTCTATAGCATGTCATGAATTTACTACAAAATTTTAAGAAGGTAAAATTTCTTCTAGGTCTCGAGTGGGGAACACCAGTATTGACGCTCTGTCTAAACTTGCCAGTATCGGAGGAAACAAGGCTGAATACCTACTATATGAGGTACAGCAGAGAATTTGGAGCAATCATAAAGGTGGTTTGTCAATGGCTCCTCAGGTAGGGGTAGTACTGCCGATTCTAAAAAAGATTCCTTGAATTATGTCAATCGGTGTGATAAGTGCCACAGGTTTTCCAACACATCTCGACTTCACACTCAATAGCTGACCACAGTAAGCAGTCCATGACCTTTTTGTGAATGCAGATAGACCTTGGAGGACCATTATCCAAGGGACGAGTTGGAGCCCAATACATGATAGTATCTATTGATTACTTTATAAAATTGGTTGAAGCTTAGCTAATGACAAGGACAATCGAGTCTAATACGATGAACTGATATGGAAAAGTACAGGTTTAGGGTCCTACATTCTTTGGTCACATTCCATGAAAAATAGTTTGATAATAAGAGACTAAGAAAATTCTGTGATGATTTAGGAATTTAGAAGTTGCTCTTGAGCCCTTACCATCCACAAGCAAATGATCAAGTCGAGGCTCTTAGCAAAAGTATCAAATATGTTCCGAGGAGGAAGCTTGACGCATTGAAGGGGGCTTTGGTCGATGAGCTTTACAATGTATGCTATTGAACCACCAGTCAAATTGCTAGTGCGTTCGATTGGCATAGAAAATATCTCCTTAAAAATAAAATGGTTTTCTCGTTTTGAGGAAAACAAAATCTGTTTTCCTCGTTTTGAGGAAAACAAAATCGTACTCTATCCAAAGAAAATATTTTCCTTAAAAACAAGAAAAACTATGCATATTTTCAACAGTTAGAAAATATTTTCAATTGAAAAAAATAGCAATCAAATACTCCAAAGTAGGAATTAGGGTGGAAAACTGACATTTTCCATGAAAAATAAATGCAATCAAATATACCCTAACTTAATAAGGAACAACTCATACAGTTATATATCATAGAGATAGGTTGCATGGAGTTCCAGTCACCATTATTTCAGATAGAGACACGAGGTTCACAATGAAATTTTGGAAATGTTCGTAGGTAGCCATAGGGACGAAATTGAAATTGAGTACTACGTATCATTCACAGACGGAAGAACCATTCAAACTCTTGAAGATATATTAAGGGTATATGTTTTGAATCTTGGCAGTAGTTGCGAGACACATCTGCCGTTAATGGAGTTTACTTACAACAATAGCTTTCAAGCCACTATAAGCATGGCCCCATATGAAACCCTATATGGTAGGATTTGTAGATCCCCTATCCAGAGACGGAAGAACCATTCAAACTCTTGAAGATATATTAAGGGTATATGTTTTGAATCTTGGCGGTAGTTGGGAAACACATCTACCATTAATGGAGTTTGCTTACGACAATAGCTTTTAGGCCACTATAAGCATGGCCCCATATGAAACCCTGTATGGTAGGATTTGTAGATCCCCTATCTATTAGGACGAGGTCACAGAAAATAGAATTTTGGGTCTTGAAATCATTGAACAAACAATTGAGGCGGTTGACAAGATTACAGCAAGAATAAAGACAACACAAGACCAATATAAAGTTATGCCGATGTTAGAAGAAAGGATTTGGAATTTGAAGTAGGTGACAAAGCTTTTCTGAAGGTATAACCAATGAAGGGTGTATTAAGATTTGGTAACCACGGTTCATTGAGTCTTTCGAAATTCTTCAAAGGATTGGTAGTGTGGCTTACCGACTTACCTTACCACCCCAACTCGCAGCAGTGCATAATGTGTTCCATGTTTCAACGCTTAAAAAATATGTTCATGATCTCAATTATGTGGTGGGTTATTAGACATTAGAGGTACAAAAAGACTTATCATATGAAGAAATCCCGATGACGATTTTGGATAGAAAAGTGCACCAATTAAGAAATAAAGAGGTTCCCTTGTCAAAGTTCAATGGTAAAAGCATGGATTCGACGAGTCAACTTGGGAGAAGGAAGATGAGCTTAAAGTCAAGTATCCAAAACTCTTCAGCTAACCAAAATAAATTTTCGAGGACGAAAATATTTTAAGGAGGGGAGATTGTAAAACCAAAAAAATAATATAAAATATTTAGAATAGAACATACTATATTTTTATTATTTTGAAAAGTTAGGGAATTAACGTGATATATGTATGAACTTCAAATTTTGGATTCAATATTTAGATATTGTTAAAACGATGAAAGTGTATCAATATGGGGCTCGTTAGATAGCTCGTAATTAATCATGTATATTAGGTTCGAGAAAAAGTTAATTTTGATAAGCAAAGTTTAAGTTATTGAAATTTAAAGAAGTTGTTATTAATTGATTTTGATAAATTAAATATTTGATTTGAAATTGGTAGGAGCCACGTGTAGAACTAGATAGAGATAATGTGGTTTTTTTTTTTTTTTATAATGATGAAGTAGAATATTCTTCATATTGACCTTTGTATGGTGGCACATGACTCTATGTAACTTTATTCTACAAAAAAATTAATTGTCCTTTTTAACTTAAATAATATACATTTATCTCTTTATTCTCATAACAAAATATACATGCACACGATTGCAGGAGTAGAGAAAAAATATATATTGGAAACGTGCTCTCTTTCTTTAAAAATTTGATTGATCAAGCGAGGTTAAAAATTTGATTGATCAAGTGAGGTAGGATTACGAGTTAAAAGTGATTTGTCCCAATTGATTTATTTCTTAATGTTGATAAATATTATGTTAATAAAAGTTATGATATGATATGTAATAGCTATCCGGTACCAAATATATGCTAGTTATTGAGCTCTTACCGATTTCTAAAGATATGATACGAGGGCGTGATATTTTTGACACGTGATTAAATATTTTTATTCGGGATTGCATCATTATTTGTGTCCTACCGAGTATTCCCATGTACTTACAATTTTCCCTATATTAGAATAGATTGTGGATGGCGGGTGATGAGTTACGGTCATTGTGCTTGAATTTATTGGACTTATTAAATTAAATCCGATGTAACGTGACTACATATTTTATTTTTAGTATTTACTTTAGTTTTATTATGTAGATATGTTATTTAGGGTTTGGAACATGTTTTATGTGCTTGTTTTTCCACATGTTTATTTAATATTGGTGGAACCAAAAATTTCAAGTTGTGATGTTTGAATTGTTTATTTAATTACGAAATGAACTTTGATCCCCCTGTTAAGAGTGTGACAAGAAGCTCAATTGAATAAAGTGTCGGGTTGAACTTGTCTGTACCAAAGCCCAGTTTTAGTCATTATCTAGCTGTTTCATATGTCTGGCTGTGATTGTAATCTTACCTAAGTGTGATTGTGATCTTACCTAAGTTGATGGATATGGGGTGTCTCTGGCCTCTCCTACAGCTGCTATTCATTTTCTCCAAGGCCAGAGAAACATGTATCATCATACAGAACTCAAAGCATTTGGGTGTCTTCCCATGTATTGTGACCTTGCTGTTACTCAATCCCTCACCTTCCATATTTGCTATATGGGCTCCTATATTTTCCCAATGGTTGTGAGGCTGGGCCTTAGTTTTGGTATGGTGATGTTGCAGTCATTCTACGCAGATTATTCTGACCCATATGGTGTTGGAAATTTCATTGCATAATGGTAGATTGAGGTGGCTGCTCTCAGTTTATGGAGCAACGGTCTTCCAATGACGATTTTGTAATTGGAGGGTTATCTCCTACAACAAAGTCATTAAACATTCACACTTGCAGCGAAGCCTCGTCTAATCAGAATATTAATGCAATTTGGCCCTTTGCTTTCACGATATTTCCAGTGAATCCCTTTAGAGATTTATTAAATAGGTTCAGATCTCATTCTGCTATCTCCATTTGGTCTGAAGTCCTTAGGTATCGAACATTAACTAAGCTTCAGTTATCGAGTAAGGTTTTGTGGGCTAGTAATGTTTTCTCTATATATATTGAATTGGCCAAACTGCACTAAAAATATGTACATAGTTAGGTTATGCACCATGAACCTACTTTGCACATTGGTCATGCATTCATGTAGTAGTATGCAATTTGCACATTGATAGCACTATGATTTGTCTAGGTCACTCTCATGACGAAAAACTTTCTATGGGTCAGATTTTTGAAGCACTTTAGATTCTGAATTTCGGCTCCTATTTTGGTTCCAATTCCTATTTTCAGCTGCCATATTGTAACGACCCAAATTTTAAAGGTTTGAATCGCTACCAAAAAGGACATGCAATATAATATATAATTATGAAATGGTAATTTTACTCAAAATTTGTAGAAAAATATTTGTATATTAATTAAAAAAAGGAAATCAAAATATTTCCCTACGACATAACTTAAACGTATACATTTGGAATGATCATATAGAATTAATCTGTAAATTAAGAATTAGAGGCAAAATCTTATTATATAATAATTACTATTTGTCTTATATATATATATATATATGCAGTAATCGAATCATATCACTAGAAACCTCAAATTCCAAGGCATGATATATTTTCTCTTTCTCCATTAAGTGACATGTCTCAAGGTTCACCCATTTTTAAATCATTATAGTACATTGCATTTATTAGACATGTATGGCACTTTGTAAACCAAATCCCAAAGCTGCTTTATGTTTAACTCTCCAATTTGACGTATTTATATATGCAGAAAATATAAATAACAAGATAAACACCAAATACTATAAACAAGTTAAAATTTCCAGGTCATCATACGAAATTACATGTCCAACTAAATTTGTTTCAGGTTTCAAATTTGTTGATTTATATACCACATTTTAATTGTAGTTTAGTTTTTCAATTTTTATTCATTGTAGCAATCATTTTCTTAACTTTTTTTTTATTGAATTCTTATGTTCAACATTCCAGTAATTAGTACGTCTCGTTTTTTTATGATGATTTATATCAAAATATTTTCTTTTCATGCTTCGAAAAGAGGAAAAAAAATATTTTTCACACTTTTTATTTATTTATGTTTTAAAAATATAATCAGAAAATAAGTTGTTTTATGCAATTTCAACGGACTTTTGAATTTAAAACTGTTACAAATATAAAATGTGTTGACTAATAGAAAGTTTGAGAATAAAAATGACATGAAAAATTGTTACGGACGTAAGTGCTATAATGAGCAAAGATTAAGAACTTTAATTGCAATTAAAATATGGTACAAGAAATAAAAATAATGCTGTGAATATAATTACCCATATATTTTTCTCACCTAACCCATGCATTGTTATAGTATAAAGCGGTAAAAATTAAATAGCTGCAAACCTAAATGGTCATAATTATAAATATTCAAGATTCACAAATAAAGAACAATTCTTAATCTTTGTATATTATAAAAAAAAACAGAAAAAAAACCTAAACTTCAAGTTTTACATGCAAATAATCTAAACTCCAGGACCAAATGGTATTAAATTCGTGATTTGAAATGAGGATTTAAAGATCACGTTATATATATTAGGTAAAGAAGAAGGAAAATCAGCACAAAATATCCCTAAAGTTTGCACTTGTTACACATATGGTGTACTATTTTGAGAATCTGGAAGAATTTAGCAGGGTTTTGGTTGAGAGTACCAAAAACAATTTCAGAATTGCTTCTCATTGGCCTGAGTTGAAAGTTTATTGGGGGCCTCCAAGTTCATGGTACCTGATGGACCTTCATATCTATAAAATTGTCGATGAAAAACCATTGGACTTGAGGTACTAAGGATATATTTTTGCTTTTCCATGCCAAAAGAAGAATCTCGAATAGCACATGAAGCACCTTTTGAGAATTTAGATTTTGTGGTCTTCCTGAGTTTTCTTGCTCCAGACATTTAGTGGACATTTGATCTACAAAATCAAATAACATTATCAGAAATATCTTAATGAAGTAGAGTAGAAAATTGTTAAAGATAAATGTGATTAGTCTAATCTTAAATCCAACCTTAAACACTTTTGTTACTCTAGTGATCTCGTTAGTTATTTCCATGTATATAGAATAGAAGAATCCAAACTATTGTAAAAAAACACCGATTGATTAATCGATAAATTTCATTCTCTCGTCAAATTTTCGTTTGTTTCTNGAATCCAAACTATTGTAAAAAAACCCCGATTGATCAATCGATAAATTTCATTCTCTCATCAAATTTTCATTTGTTTCTACTTCTCCAACAAAGAAAATAAAAAATAAGCAAAAACACAATTGAAATTTTTAGAAAAAGTTAGTCTCTTACAGTTTAAAGAAGATGCATGCTTCTTCAAGTTTTCACTTGCGCTACGAAAACCAGGCCATACCCAAATAAGATTGGTAGAATGATGTTTCCGTGAAAACAGTGAACCATTGAGAAACCTCTGATGCTCTTCCCTGTTGAACTTCGGGTGGGGATTGCAGGGAGAAGAAGGGTATATCCACGAATTCTTTTGCACCCACATTCAAAGAACTGGATATAATCCCCGATCCATCGAAGACAACAATTGTATTGCTGGAATTGTACACAGTCAATAAAGATTTTGTATTCCTGAAACTTGAACTTTTATAATTTTGACTACTTATGTTTGCTGCCATTTAATTTCTTCCTTTTTTCAATGTACATATATTTGATATATATGCCATAACAATACACTTGAAGGGATGGATTAGGCGGGATTTTTTTTTTTTCAATGGCTTGACAAAATTACTGTTCTCAAACGATGTAAGTACAATTGACGTGTCTATTTGATGGAAGGAACTAACACAATGAGAACAAAGGACCAACTCTGCAAGACAATGTTGAATGAGGTTGTAAATACCAAGTTTGAAATGATAAGAATGATTTACGCAACGAGTGCAAATGAGAGAATTGTTTTGTACTAATTACCCTATCAAATAGCTACTCCTAACACAACAAGCACAAAGACATTCAAAATCACCCTAGTTGATAACATTGTTGAAAATTTTCTGAGAATAAGTTTAGTGTGTAAACCTGGATTTGACTGCTAGCTCGTACATTGATCCTAAACCTTAATCCCAATAAAAGTCATTGCACTAGTCTTTGATGTAGGACAGTCTGCTTTGGATTATATGGAGTGACTTGAAGAAAGCTGAGAAGGAAACCAGGAGATTATAATAAACTACATCAGATCAGTTTTTACGTGTTTTATTTATTTATTTCATGCATATTTAATTGGGTTTTGTTTTAAGAGTGTATGCTAAAGATCGGCCCTGTTAGGGTAATTATGTAACCTATTTAAAGACCTATTAAACCACTTGGAAGGATTATTATTTTTGGCCGTCAATTTTTATAAGAGAGGTTTAGTGGATTCCAGTTCTTATTGGAGTTAATGTTTGTTAATCCAATTTCGTGCACCTTTCTCTGCGTCAATTGGTATCAGAGCAGGTTTTGCCTACCTTGATGGCCAATAACAGAGATGGAGGAGACAATACCAATGATGTTGTTCGTGGACAGGAAGATATTTGGGCAGCAATTGAGGAGCAAAGGCAGCATATGGGGGAACAACGTCAACAGTTGGCAGAGATTCGAGAGATGCTTGCCAGTATGGGATTCAACACCAATTGAAATCAAAACACTACTGGGATTCGAGCTGGAGGTTTTGCACAAGGCCACCATGGTGATAGACGAGAGAGGCGCCCCCGATCACCAAGCTATTTAAAGACCTTTTAAACCACTTGGAAGGATTATTATTTTTGGCCGTCAATTTTTATCAGAGGGTTTTTCTTCATTTTCTGCTGGATTCCAGTAATTACTGGAGTTAGCGTTTGTTAATCTAATTTTGTGCACCTTTCACTGCGTCAGTCTTGCACTACTCTACCCTAATGTGTGAAGATAACCTTGAAAATTACCAAGGGCAGGCCTGCCTTTGGAATATAAGGAAATGTACTTGGTTTAATGGAAATAGAGATCACATAGAGAGGAAAAATTATAAAAATAAAACGAAAGAAGACAACTTGTGGAACGATCATTAGCAAGAAAATAATAACTGCTGCAAAGCTTGGCTCGTCTTGCACATGCAAATGGAGATCTGCAATATGATTCTAGTGGTTACTCACTCTTTTGTTATGAAATTATTAAAATCTGGATGACCTTCACTTTTTCATAACATATGTTGGGAAATAAAGGGTAAACTTTATTAATGTATGCTATACTAGTAACATGGGTCAAAAGTGGACTTACTGATTTGGATTTATAGGTTAGAAGGCCAAACATTATTTGTTTACTTTTATATTCCAGCCTGGTGTACAATTTGGTGATAGGGAGTAGAAACACACTCAAGAAAGTTAATGTTTGATTTGTAGGATCCATTGAGTTATTACATGTTCCTTATGTTGATTTACAGTCTGTTAGAATCCTACGATTTGGTTAATCTATCTCAGAAGTACATTGGAATATTCTGCCGAGGTAATTTATAATTGTTTTGTTCGAGGACTAGCAAATGTTTAAATTAAAGGGTGTTCGATATGAGTATTTTGTGCTACTATTTAGGTACCTAAATTATTTTAAAAGTTGTTCTATTGAGAATATTTTCTTTAGATTTAGGTTTTTTTTTTTAATGGTTAGGTAAAATTTGGCGTTTGAAAAAAATCTTGTGAAAGAAGCGTTAAACAACGGAAGAAGCTAACATTTTATATAACCATGAAAAGATACGTCAAATTCCACCTAGCATAAAAATATACTATTGGAGACTAAATCGGAAGTGGGGCTTGAGTTGATCGACAATGGGTAGAGTTGTTTTCTTGGCGATGACCTGCTTTCTGAAGATAGAATTTGGGTTTAATGGATGTGTGATCATGGGAGGATAGGTAGGGAAGGGCAAAGAAAGCTTTGGGTTGTTCTGTTTGGATCCATCACATACACTATACGATATTGTTTTTGAAGCAAGGAAAGGACAAAAATGGAAAAATGGACGAGGCTGCAGCAACAAGTGACCAATTTATTGGCTCTTCTAATATATATATATAATACTAATGTAGCGTGCGTGCGTGCACGTATGTTGCCGGTAATTATTGTTTCACGGATGTTAAGTTAATTTTTCCTACTACTTCTTAAATCCAGTAGACATGGTGATAATATAATGTAAAAATATATCATTGAGTTGGACGTGCGTTTCACGTGATTTGATATTTGAAATATTGGTTAATTAGACTTTTTATTTTTATTAACTCCATTAGTTTATATTTATATCTAAAATATTAATGTAGAAGATTTACATAATATCGAGAATACAGAGAGAGACTAATGTGGAATAGGGGTAATTACGACAAGACATCCCTATCCTTTGCTCTCATTGCACATATAGTGTACTTGTTTTGAGGATCTGCAATACTAAATTCAGCAGGGTTTCCGTTCAGAGTACAAAGAACCATTTTCGAATTGCTTCTCATTGGCCGAGTTGAAATTTTATTGGGGGCATACCTCATGGACATGTCTATAAAATTGTTGATGAAAAACCATAGGACTTCAGATACCAAGGATAGATTTTTGCTTATTCGTGCCAAAAGAAAATCTCTAATAACACGTGAAACACTTTCAAGGATTTAGATTTTTGTGGTCTTCTTGAGTTTCTTCAGATATTTAGCGGACATTTGATCTACAAAATCAGGTAGCATTTCCAGATATACCTCAAAGACATCGAGCAGAAAATTATTACAGGATAAATGAGATAGTCTAATCATATATCCAGCCTTTAACATATTCTTATTAGTTTAGTGACCTCATTAGTTATTTCCTTAGACATATAGAATAAAGAAATGTAGACATAGAATAGATGAATCCGAACTATTTTAAAAATATACTGATTGATCAATAAAAAACTTTCATTCTCACTTCAATTTTTTTCATTTGTTTCTACTTCAACACAAGTAAATTATGTTGACCTATGGTTGATTATAACCTTAATGTTTTAATTATAAGAAACAAGCCAATATTATTTCTAACAATTGATTTTGAGAGATGATAGTTCAACGTTGAAATAAATCAAGCATTGGCAAAATCAACACATTATAAATCGGTCTCGAAATGAAGAACAAAGTGAAAGTTAAGCATTCAAGTTAAATCATTCGAGACGATAATGATTTGCATGCAACGATCGAATGGAACTTAAAGATTCGCAGAAGACGCAATTCAAGATATAAGTCAAAAGAACGACATTGTACAATCATATATAAAGGTAAAATATTTTAATACTTGGCAATGAATCGAGACGAACTCAAGTTTTGGTTTTACGACGAAAAATTACGACAAAAATGCTTTACTCGTAAAATATGTTTTCAAAGGTAAAAATCGAAACATATATTTTTAAAATATAACAAATATCTTGAAAAACATGTTTTAAACATCTCTCAAGTTCTTACATTTGTCAAAAATTAAAACGAGGACGTTTCGAGCCAAAAATGTTGTACCTAACGTCCAGTACGCCATACCGGACGTCCGGTATGGTTGTTTTTGGCTCCAACGGTCAATAATTCAACCGTTTTAATTTTCTGACAAAAACGATGAGTTGACTGTCCGGTACGTAGAGGACGGCCAATACATCGCGTCTAGTACGGTAGAGTTTTTGACGGTTTTTCACCTATCAATTCACTTTGCATTTTATTTTAACCTTTCCTAGAGCAATAAGTGAGCATTATAGAGATAAATCATTGATCTTCCTTATTTATTTATCCTCATAAATTGATTTATATTTGAAAAACTTCCGATTATTCTAAATTTAGAAAATTAATTTCTATCAAAGTTTTTCAAATCCAACACTTGAGACATATTTATTGCCATCTATCGAAGTGTTTGCCTTCTTCTCTTTTTGTTCTCAACTTTGCATATATTATTCATTAAGAATAGAAGATTTCACTTGTAAACTCATTTTGAATTGTGGGTCATATTGAGGTCCCGTAAAGTTCAACATTGTATAAGGATCGGTGCTCCTTGTTTGTAAGTCACCAGAAGTTTTGTAAATGGTTGGATTGCACCATAAGTCAATCACGATAATGGAAAAGGCCTTGCTCGTGACGGAGAGCTTGGTAACGGGCGACGTAGATCAAGTTTAGGATCGAACCTCCATAAACATATCGTTTGCATCATATCTCCCTTTTACTTATTGCTTTCATATTTGCACTTACTATTTGAATTAATCCATTTAGTCTTTACTTGTTTGAATTTAGATTAATTCTTCGAAAACATTTTAAAAACCAATTCACCCTCTCTTCGTTAGCTATTCTTGGGCTTTCAAATTAAAAGTAGGCAAAAACACAAATGAAATTTTTAGAAAAAGTTAAGCACTTATAGTTTAAAGAAGACGCATGCTTCTTTGATCTTTCCAGTGCAACGAACACCAGACCATATCTAAATAAGATCCTTAGAAAAATGTTGCTGTGAAAACAGTGAATTATTGAGTAAACTCTGATTCTCTTCCGTGTTGAACCTCGGGCGGTTACTGCTGTGACAAAAGGGTTTATCAACGAAATCTTTGCACCCACATTGAAAGAACTGGATATATTCCCCGATCCATCAAAGACAACAATAGCAGTCAGCCTTCTTTTGCAAAATTGAAATTAAACAATCAACTGGGCTACACATCTTTCGTCATAACTAAATAATTTAACAACCCATCATCAATTTACAAAAGCACCATAAATTATATGAATTTGAGTACATAATAGAGAATTAATGTGTCGAAACTAAACATTGTTGAAGTTCCCGCATTAAATCTTGAAGTCCAAACCCCAATCTTCTAAAACAAAATTAGAATCTTGTACGATGTTGGTTACAATCAATCATCACATGGAAACCTATCAGACAATGTACACACAGAACTCAACATACAAAATTGATGGAAGTGGGACTTTAAAGAAATTTTCAAGCAAGTGGATGTTAAAAGCTATATTCACCAGAAACCTGTCTAACAATGTGGGTAGAATCGACGTACAAAAATGATGGAAACACGATTATGTAGATATTTTCAATCAAGTACATGGTAAAAAATATATAATAAAAGGAAAATGCAGCCAATCAATTAGAAATGTGTTTGCTACATACAATTTAATTTTTGAAGGGGAAAATGGTGTCCCTTGTTTTTACATTACCGCTTGGATGGAATATAGACTAATTCAGTCTGTTCATTATACCTTGTAGGCATAGTTGGGGTGGCTGGGGAAGGGACTCACGTAAAGCAGCAGTAAGTAATTTTGGGTAAAAGAAAGCTTTGGGTTTGTTCCCTTTGGATCCATCACATACACGAAACGATATCATTTTTGAAGCAAGGGAAGGAAAAAAAAAAAAAAGGAAAAAATGGATGAGGCAGCGGTAACAGTGACCAATTTATTGGCTCTTTTAATATAAGTTAGATATATAATACTATTGTATTGCACGCGCGCGCACGTATGATGCCTGTTATTATTGTTTAATGGATGTTATATATTTTTTTAATATTTCTGAAATCGAATAACTATGTTGATAATATAATGTAAAAAAATTCAGTTGGATGTGTGTTTTATATGATTTTTAGGGCCTCATGGTTGAATTATATTTACTTTTATGAACTCCAGTTATATTTGTTTGTAAAACATTAATGTAAATTATTTAAACAACATTGAAGATACAGAGAGAGACTGGTATGGAATAGGGGTAATTAGTATTTGCACTAATGGCGTAAATAATCCCTATCAGACATGGCATTTACAACCTCATTTCAACATTTTTTGCAAAGTTGGTCCTTTCGGTCTCATTCTATTAATTCCTTCCATCAAATAAACACTTGGATTGCGCACTCCTATCATTTGAGAAGGGTAATTTTGTCAATCCATTGTATATGTTTTTCTCACCTAATCCATTTTCCCTTCTACTATATTGTTATACTATAGACGGGTAGAAATTAATTGTAAGTAATTTTATATTTACTATTTAAAAACTTCGAGTAAAGAAAGGTTTGGCTTTGTTCTGTTTGGATCCATCACATACACCGAACGATGTCATTTTTGAAACTAGGAAAGGAAAAAATGGAAAAATGGACGAGGCAGCAACAACAAGTGACTGCTTTATTGGCACTTTTAAAACAAGTTAGATATATAAAACTAATGTATTGCACATGCGTGCATGTGTGTTCCCTGTAATTATTGTTCTAGGGATGTTCAATTATTTTTTTTCACTATTTCTGAAATCCAATAAATATGGTGATAATATATGCTAAAAATATGTTATTGGGTTGGTCGTGTGTTTCACGAGATTTGCATGGCCTCACTGATGAATTATATTTACAATATTGGTTAATTAGACTTTTTAATTTTACTAACTCCATTAGTTTATATTTATAGGTAAAATATTTATGTACTGGATTTACATAACATCGAAGATACAGGGAGAGACTGCCATGTAATATGGCAATAGAGGTAATAAGTACAAAACATCCATATCGTTTGCACTCATTGAACATATGGTGTACTTGTTTTGAAGATGTCGAATACTGAATTCAGCAAGGTTTCGGTTGAGAGTACAAAGATCCCCTTTCAAATTGCTTCTCATTGGCCAAGTTAAAAGTTTATTGGGCCTTCCAAGTTCATGGTACCAATGGACATTCATGTCTATAAAATTGTTGATGAAAAACCATAGGACTTGAGGTACAAAGGGTAAAATTGTTGAAGAAAGACTACAATTGCATTGCTGGAATTGTACATAATCAATAATGATTCTTTGTTCCTGACACATGAATATTTACGTTTTTGACCACTTAGTTTGCTGCCATTTAATGTGTAGAAGCTAAAAATCGTTGAAGATCCCACATCAAATCTTGAAGTCCAAACCCCAATCTTCTATATGAAATCAAAACTAGAATCTCGTACCAAGTTGGTTTCAATTCAATCATCACATGGAAACCTATCCGACAATGTAAAGAGAACTCAGCGTACAAAATTGATGAAACTGAGACTATAAAGACATTTTCAAGCTAGTGGATGCTAAAACCTATAATCACCGGAAACCTGTCTAACAATGTGTGGGTGGAACCGACTTACAAAATTGATGGAAACATGACTATGTAGACATTTTCAGCTAAGTACATGTAGAAAATATATCATAAAAGGGAAATGCATCCAATCAATTCAGAAAACCCATCAGTAGAAATGTTTTTGCTATGTACAAAACAATTTTTGAAGGGGAACAATGGCGTCCTTTGTTTGTGCATTACCGCTTGGATGGAATATAGACTATTCCGGTCTGTTCATTATACCTTGCAGGCATAGTTCTGTGATCAAGGGTGGGTGGGGAAGGGAATCACGTAAAGCAGGAATAAGTAATTTTGGGTACAGAAAGCTTTTAGATTTTTCTCTTTGGATATATCACATACACTAAATGATGTCGTTTTTGAAGCAAGGAAAGTAAAAAATGGGAAAATGGACACCAATTCATTGGCTCTTTTAATGCAAGTTAGATATATAATACTAATGTATTGACGTGCGTGTGCGTAGGTTGCCTGTAATTGTTGTTTGGTGGATTTTTTTTTTTTTTAATATTTATGAAATCAAATAAATATGCTGACATTATAATGTACAAATGTGTTATTGAGTTGGACATGCGTTTCACGTGATTTGTATGGTCTCACGGTTGAATTATATTTGCAATATTGGTAAATTAGACTTTTTATTTTTATTAACTCAGGTAATTTATATTTATATGTAAACTATTAATGTACAATATTTACATAACATCAGAAATATGGAGAGAGACTAATATGGAATATGGGTATATTAGCACAAAACAGCCCTATCATTTGTAGTAATTGCGTATATTATCCCTATCATTTCAAACTTGACATTTACAACCTCATTTCAACATTTTCTTGTGGAGTTGGTCTTTTTCCCTCTCATTCTACTAATTCGGTGTTGGTCTTTTCCGTCTCACTCTATTAATTCCTTCCATCAAATAAACACGTGGATTGCACTCACATCATTTGAGAAGGATAATTTTGTTAAGCCAGTGTATATGTTTTTCTGACCTAATCCATTTTCCCTTCAACTGAGAGGAGTAGAAACTAAATAGCAGCAAACTAAATGGTCAAAATTATAAGTATTCAAGATTCACGAATAAAGAAATAAACTAAACTCCAGGACCAAATGGTATTAAATTCGTGATGATTAAGGAGGATTTACGGATCATGTTATATATATCAGGAAAAAGAAGAAGGGTAATTAGCGAAAAACGCCCCTATCATTTTCACTCATTCACATATGGTGTACTTGTTTTGAGGATCTGGGTTACTGAATTCAGCAGGGTCTTGGTTGAGAGTACAAAGAACCATTTTCGAATTGCTTCTCATTGGCCGAGTTGAAAGTTTATTGGGGGCCTCCACATTGAAAGAACCAGATATATTCCCCGATCCATCAAAGACAACAATTGCACTACTGGAATTGTAAATAAATAATATCGATTTTTTATTCCTGAAACTTGAATATTTATAATTTTGACCACATATGTTTGCTGCCATTTAATTTCTAGCTTTTTTCATTCTATAACAATAAAGTTGAAGGGAAAATGGATTAGGTGAGAAAAACATATCCAATGACTTGACAAAATTATCATTCTCAAGTAATGTATGTACAATCCACATGTCTATTTGACGGAAGGAACCAACATAATGAGACACAAAAGACCAACTCTGCAAGAAAAGACTAAAATGAAGCTGTAAATGCCAAGTTTGAAACAATACGAATGATTTACGCAATGAGTGCAAATGTGAGGAATGTTTTGTTCTAATTACCATATGGAATAACTATGCCTACACAACACACATGAAGACATTCAAAATAACCATAGTTGATAACATTGTTGAACATTTTCTGCGAGTAAGTGTAAACCTGGATTTGACCGCTAGCACGTACTTTGTTCCTAAACCTTAATCTATTAAGTCATTGCACTAGTCTTGCACAACTCTACCCTAATGTGTGAAGCTAACCTTGAAAATTCCAAGGAAGGGGCTGCCTTAGGAATAGAAGCCAAAATACCAGCTTTGATGGAAAAAGAGATCACACAGAGAGGACAAATCATAAAAATAAAAAGAAAGAAACAACGAGTGCAACAATGTAGTAGCAAGAAAATAATAACTGCTGAAAGCTTGGCTTGTCTTGCACGTGCAAATGGCGATCTACAATATGATTCTAGTGGTTACTCACTCCTTTTTTATGAAATTATTTTGGTCTGAATGACCTTCACTTTTTTATATGATGAGATGGGAAATAAAGAATAAACTTTATTAATGTAGGCTATGCGAGTAACACGAGTTAAAAATGGACTTAATGATTGTGGATTGATAGTTAGAAGGCCAAACATTCCTTACTTTTATAATTTAACCCGGTGAGCAGATTTCGCTAGCGTGCGCACGTGTCGGTTGGCATTTCTACACACTATCATCCTGGTCATCACCCTCATCTGCACATATTTCCAGTGCGTGCACGCACCGGGTGGCATTCACACTTGCAAAAGGTCATGGATTTCAACATGGTTTTGGTTAAGGACAATTTCGAAACTTCTTCCATGGGATTTCAACTCTTGTAGCCTAGACCTATATATATGAGACTTCTAGATTTACAGGTTTCTTTGAGTTGAAGATAAAGATTGAAAAGATTTGGTCAATCTTCTTTTTCATAGAATAAAAATGTAATGTCTACATCAATTTCTTATTTTGTTGATTTGTTCGCCATGTTTCTTGGCAGATTAATTTTTGTAGACTAAATCATGTAGCTATTTAATTCTATTCATGCTTCAATTAATTTTTTTTTGAATTTTTCTTCTCATAAATTGTAATAGATTTGCTTGGTTGACATATTTTCATGTTTGAGAATGATAGTTAAATCACATGACATAATTTCTAAACCTTTCTTCTTATCCTATACAAAAATTCAAAACTCCAACCCAACTTGTCTATTTGTGGGAAAAAATGTTCAATGGCTTGACAAAATTATGGTTCTCCAAAGATGCGAGTACATTCCACTTGTCTATTTGATGGAAGGAATTAATAGAACAAGACGAAAAGGACTAACTCGGCAAGCAAAAGTTGAAATAAGGTTGGAAATGCCAAGTTTGAAATGTCTGTGTATGTTGTGTATAGGCATAGCTATTCCACAGTGTAATTAGCACAAGACATTCGTCTCGTGTGCACTCATTGTATAAATCATTCCCATCGTTTCAAACATGGAATTTACAACCTCATTTCGACCTTTTCTAGTTGAGTTGGTCCTCTCCGTCTCATTCTATTAATTCTTTCCATCAAATAAACAAGTGGTTTGCACACTCACATCATTTGAAAAGGGTAATGTTGTCAAGCCACTATATATGTTTTTCTCACCTAGTCCATTTTCCTTTCAACTGTATTGTAATAGGATATATATCATATATATAGTGAGAGGGGTAGAAATTAAATAGCAGCAAAACTAAATAGCCAAAATTATAAATATTCAAGATTCATTAATAAAGAATCGTTCTTAATCTTTGTATAAAGAAATAAACTAAACTTAAAGTTTCTACATGTACAAATAATTTAAACTCCAGGATCAAATGTTATTTTATGACACGTGTACTTTTGAAATAAATAGGGTGGGTTATGGGCAAAAATTTTATTGGCCAAAATTTTAATTGTATGCACATATTGGTCTTTAGTATGAAATTATAAATTATTAATAACCATATTTTGGTCTAAATTATTGCAAAATGAACATTGAACAAATTTTGGACATTTTTACAAATGACCACGTGATAGTGGACATTTTTTGTAATTTCCTCAATAAGTAAATAGAAAAGAAATCCTTTTATTCTCCCTTTTAAGGGGAGGGGGTTGAGTGGACTCAAGAATCTTGTGTAGACAAAAATGTTGATAACAAAGAATTAAGCAATTTCATGTTATTAATTCATACACGTGTAACCGAGGCACGATATATATAGAAACCAATCATCCTATAGAAAACGAAAGTAGTTCGTTATTTCATGGAGCTGATACTTTGAATAATGATGGATGTAAAATGGTTTGTTTTTCAATGAACAGGTTAACAGCACAAGTATCTACACTACTCATCAACTTATTTCTATGTTATAACCCTGGCAATAGTTTTTTCCTGCCGATGACTGATTAAAATAATCTTATTGAACAATGTCATGCCATCAAGCTATATTTAACGAGAGCAACATAAAACATACAAAATATCTTGTATGATTTACTATATATAATCTAGATAGACATGATAATTATGAGAAACAAGCATGGGGCATTACAGTTATCTTCAGTGTCATCCATGCACGAAGTGTGTGCTCCAGTATGAAAATCTCACAAGCTTTTGCAAATAACACTATAGTATCTGCCCTAATCATCAGATAATATGTTCGCAACAAGGAAAAGCTTGAGATGTTATGAAGATCAAAAGATAATTACTTCTCAAGTGGAACTTCAACCCATAAAAATTTCTAATCATAATTAACAATATCTGTTATACATTTTACAATATAACAAATTTTTTACTAATATTACCAAAACACAAGAACATGTAAACTGACACTACTATGCAGTCGCATAGAGACCTTCAGCAAAAAAAAAAANCATGGGGCATTACAGTTATCTTCAGTGTCATCCATGCACGAAGTGTGTGCTCCAGTATGAATATCTCACTAGCTTTTGCAAATAACACTATAGTATCTGCCCTAATCATCAGATAATATGTTCGCAACAAGGAAAAGCTTGAGATGTTATGAAGATCAAAAGATAATTACTTCTCAAGTGGAACTTCAACCCATAAAAATTTCTAATCATAATTAACAATATCTGTTATACATTTTACAATATAACAAATTTTTTACTAATATTACCAAAACACAAGAACATGTAAACTGACACTACTATGCAGTCGCATAGAGACCTTCAGCAAAAAAAAAAAGAAACAATAGACCCTCAAAATCCTTCTATGCGATCGCATATAGGTGAATTATGCGGTCCCATAGTAGGAATTTCTGACGCGAATTTCTGATTTCCTATTTTGATTGAAACACTTATGGAAATAATATCATGGTCGTGTATTTAAACCGCAGAGCCATCCAGAACGAGGTGGAACATATTCATAAGGGTTTTGAGAGAAGAAAAGAGGCAAGAACACGAAGAACAATACCATGATGTTAAGATTGATTTCAAGACTTGAATTGGTGATGTCGTTTTACATTG
>CAIGRB010148986.1:40723-57352 GCA_903798255.1 Fraxinus quadrangulata
AAAAAAAAAAAAAAAAATAGACCATCAAAATGCTTCTATGCAATCGCATATAGGTGAATTATGCGGTCCCATAGTAGGAATTTCTGACGCGAATTTCTGGTTTCCTATTTTGATTGAAATACTTATGGAAATAATATCATGGTCGTGTATTTAAAATGTATAGCCATCCAGAACAAGGTGGAACATATTCATAAGGGTTTTGAGAGAAGAAAAGAGGCAACAACACGAAGAACAACACCACGATGCGAAGATTGATTTCAAGACTTGAATTGGTGATGTCGTTTTACATTATTTTTCTGATTTTCCTTGTTCCACCATACTAGGCTAGACCAATTATGTACTAGGGTTAGATGAACTATGTGATATGATTCTTAAAATTTAGTTTTACAATTCTTGATACCAAAAACACGTTTTGGATAAGTGAATGATTTATATGAATTTCTTTTCTCCATAATTATTGTATACCAATTGTGTGAGTTTGGTAGCTTATTTCATGTATTCGAAAGAAGGAGAATATGTTCGACGTGGTATAAATCATCATAGGGTCCGATACAGGATATAAATATACTGTTGTGCCTTATGTGGATCTTTAAGTGTTCATAAAAACTGATGCGTTCTTATATGTTCGCATCTGTCATAAAGATATAGTCGGGTCATAAATTGGAATATGATTACTTTACTCGAGAGAGACTCTTAAATAATTTAGGAGCATTGATTATTCAATATTTCAACCGTGTGTCAAATTGTAGAACTACGTTTAAAAAGATTATTACATAGGGATTCGTGATCCTAGTACATTCGTCATACATTAGAAAAACTTCACTTTGCATTCGATATCAAATTCATTTGGTTTAATTCATCACTCACAATTGCATTCGCATTATTAATTTAGTTAAAAGTTCATCATGATAGACAATTCATTTTTATTGTTTCAATTAAGGTCACGGTAATTAAAATTAGAACTAATCAGTCATTGTGGGACGATACTTGGATTTAAAAAGTCTACTTTATTACTTGTAAACGAACAATACACTTGCGGTGGTTTTAATTCGAACATATTTTCGTGAACACTTATCATTACGAAAGAGTTGAAATTCGTATTGTATGAAGCACCTAAAAAAAGTCAGTCTTATACTAAGTCATCGAGTTCTTAGCAATTTATACAGATAATATAAATATTTGGCCAATTTAGTATGGTCTGGTACTTAATTATGGAAGTTTTCTTTCATTTTGAGATTTTGTGAGAACAAAGCTAGTTCAGACATCCTACCTTTACTTGTTTATCAGACTTCACTATCTTTCTTATCCGAGCAAATAGAAGCAACTGTTGGTTCCATGCATCTGCAAAATGAGAGACAGAAAGAAATAAAATCGTTACCAAATGGAGTCAATGCGGAAGAATTTTTTTTCCCAATGAAAAAATGATATACGGATATCAATTAAGTAATTATGGAAAACAATGCTCACTTTTATTTAAGGCATTACAACAGAGGCAACCCTACGACCACAATAATTACTTGTGCTTTTTCGACATAAAATTAGAATAAACTATACATTCAAAATAAATTTATAGAAGGAAAAATTAGGAGCCATTTTTTTCTATGGATCATTGATGGAAAAAGGAGCTGTACTATTTCTTTCATGCTTACAAGATTGGGTCCTCCATTTGCAAAAGGTACTATTATGTTTACTCCACTTATTAGCAGTAACTGCAAGAAGAGGTAACACAAGGAAATTCATTACAAGATCACTTATTCTAGACTTTAAAAAGTTCAAAAGCATCACTAAAACTTCAGGAAAGGCCCTCAAGGATGAAGAGCACCTTATTGAATTGACTGTCCAACTTCTATTTATGGTGTCTATTCTTCTCCGAGTGCAGAAAATTTACAGCTACTAGCATGTATTGTATAGATTGAGATAAATATAAATGTGCTTCAAATAATTGCAATTTATTAACATGGGGAGCAAGGTGGACAGCAACAAAAATTAAGCAAAGCAAGACGGATCAGCAACAAAAATTAAGTAAAGCATAATGCCCAAATGGTCTGAGAGTTTTGCACCACGTTAAGAATTTCAATGAGTCGATCACTCCGAAAAGTAAGCATATTTTTCCTTAGCAGATTCTTTAAACAAAAGGTGGCATGTGCATAGAGGTGTAAGGGAATTAATAGACCACTACAAAGAATGCTTTTTGTAGACTGAATCCAATCCTTTAAAAGAACTCACGTTGACAAATCTTGAATACTTTGATATTGATGCACTAGAATTATACGAAATATGATTAGCACTCCAAAACACTTGTTGATATGCCAGAATACCAAGTATTTAGACATCGGAGATTTGTTGGTTCGCTAGTTGAAAGATTGAGAAACTCTCAAATTTTAATTCATAAACAGAAAAGTAAAAATGACAAGCTACAAAAGGTTTGAATATGAAGAACAAAATTAGGAAAATAACTAAACATGCAAAGGATATAATTTTCCTTGCGTAACTTAAAGTGCATGAAATAATAAAAAAGATAAAACAAAGAAAATAAATAGTTGAAGTCTAGTTTCACCATTTTTTACAAATTCGGCATTTGCATTTTTATTTTATGTCGTGATTCCAATGATGATTATGGCCATTTGGAAAATATTAAACCCGTATTTTAATTCTAATCCCTAAATGTTATGTGCATAGATGGAAAATTGAAAATTATACAAAAATACCAGATTTTCTTTTCTTGAGTAGTGCTCAATACACGACAATAATTAAATTGAATTCAAGGTTTTTATTTGTAATAGTAACAAAACAAGACACAGAATCAACTGTAATAAATATTTCCAGTTTGCAACCTAAATTCTTGTTGAATAATGTAGTAACGTATTGATGCACTATTACAACACTATTTATAGATAATACATTAAATCCTTTTATGATTACATAATTTTTGTAATAAGATGCATTCCTCATAATGAATTTAGAAGTTTGATAAAATTATCTGACTAATTCGATTTTGTATATATGAACATTTTCTCTATGCATTAGAAATACATAAGAGGTTACCATGCACATGCTCTGCACGATGCATTAGGGTTTTCTGGTGCTCTCTCTCTCTCTTAATAAATTTAGTCTTCGTATAATTTTTTTTGGTAATTTGTGAAACTAGAGTCCTAATAATGAAACAGTAATTCACTTTTTTTCTTGGTTTATTAAAGCCATTTTAAGAATTTTCAAGGAAAACTCCTAAACAGTGAAACCCTGAAGTTTCTTTGCTCTATTCTAACACTTTTCTTTTCATAAATCATTAGATAATTTGAATTTTATTTGATGATGCGAGGAAACTGATGATTGCTGTTAATTTTATTCATAAAATCTTTGAGAAGTGAAGGTTCTTGGTTTGTGATGGAAAATTCCGCCCTGGTAATACTTGAGATAAGCTCTGATGAGGAGGCCGGGTTTGAGGAGACCAGAAAAGAAGGTTGTGATGACTGATCGGATGTAGAAGACCGTGATTGGTTATCAAAGCTATTAGCCGAGGTGGAGGCAAATGCAGATGATTCTGAGGGCGCACTGGTTGTGAAAGAGGCTATTCCGAACCCTGAAACATACTGCCTTTGAAGCCCACTACAAAGTTGAGGATTTTGACGATGATGATTGTGTGATTTTTGATGGTGAGCTGGATGGGCTGTAACGCCTCGAATTCTAATAATCCTGCGCATTACCAAGTATGAGTTCTTTAATGTTAATCTCCAAAATACGAGATTAAAGAAAGTTTTGAAATTATAATTTATTTACTCAAACTATATAATCATAAATTTTTTTAAAAAACATATAAAATTGGAAAAAAAATACATAACAAAATAATTTGGAATGAGTTTTTCTTTTAAAAAAAGGCAAGCTGAAATAATTTTCTACAGTTGCGCAGTGGGTTTGCAAAAATTATTTGATTTAGTAAACCCTGACGAAAATGAATGAGATTTTACGGAAAAGTATAAAACTCATATAAGTACAACATATAAAAACTTGGGATCTCGACGACAACATTTGAAGCACAAAAATATTTTTCGAAAATGCTACGGGACTCCGATCGACCTATTTTCAGTTGCATATGATATATAACTCACTAGGAATTATTTTTCAATTAAAAACATGCTCAAATTCTACATATACCGAAATAGCACAAATTTAAAAACAATGGCGGAATTCTGGAATTTGCTAAACCACACGTTCAAACATAAAAACTTTCTGTCTCGAAACATGAATTTAAACTACAATTTCTGGAACACCCCCATGATTATTAAACATAAATGTAACAATCTAAAACATAAGAAATAAATTTCTCAAAAAAAAAATAACATGTCATTCATGCCGAGCTACCGATGGATCTCTAATTACTCTAAAAATGTTAAACAAGAGTGAGCATATCAAAGAAATACTCAGTAGACTAGTCATGCTATATGAATATAACAATCATTTAATTATGCATCCTCACATATTACTTTCATAAATAAGCAAATCGATGATGAAACGATCTACTTAAAGTTCTAATGAACCTCAGCGACAATCAATTTAAGTTATATACTTATAGTTCTCATGAGGCTATGCGACTATTAGTTAAACATATAAACTTATTGATGAGCATATGTGGCCATCAGTTAAATATATAATCTTTCTTGCATCAACATTGAAGAGAAAATCACTTCATTTACTTCATGAGCTAATATAACGAATAACATGCTTAAATGAAATTTAATTCATATAACAAGAAGTTTGCATAGGGATCCTACCTTAGTTGTAGTGATAAGATATTGTATATGTCGAACGAAACTCCTCTCCAAATCTTTAATGTAAAAATGCTTTCTCTAGTGGGTGTGCCGTGTGTGCATGTATATGTATCTAAAATGTCTTGTAACCTAATGTCAATTGGAATTCATATGTAAACAGGAGTCTAAAACAGTTTATAAAGATTAGATATAATTTGATTTCAAATAATAGCACTGGGGATACATATTAATTAAATGAGTTTTTTTTTTTTTTTTTAATATCAACTAGTGAAACAAATACACGAAATCCTAGTTACAAATGATCAAATTAGTTAATTTGGATTACGGGGAAGCCAAATGCATAATTTATAAAACTAAACCAAATTATCCTCCATTAAAATAAAAAAAATAAAAATGTCAAATTCCAATTATGATACACGTGGCTGCCAGAATGTTAATTGCTTGATTAACTTTAATTAAAATAGGACTCTTCATCTGTTGGCAGTTAAGTGCCTATTTACGTCATGTGAATCTAGTTTTTCATGCAACTACACATTCAAAAGAAAACATGTTGAAACAAGCCATCATAAACTCACGTTTACGAACAATAGTTCAATTTATGGTATTTTGGTAAACACTAATATTTAGACTTGCACAGATATGTTAGAGAACTGGAGTAGATTGAATACATGGTTTTGTAGTTGTAACAATAGTAAAACAAGACACATAATCAAGTGAAATTAAATAGATAAATTCCATTTAAAGTAATTTAGTCTTCAAAGACCAGAGCAACTCTAATAAATATTGCTTCTTTGCAATCTTAAATGGCTTTTGTATAATATAGTAATTTATTGATGTACTATCACAAGCTATTACATAATACAATGCATTTGTTATAATTGAGTTAAAAGTTTGATAAAGTTACCCGACTAATTTTATTGGGTAGATATGTTAATGTTATCTGTACTTATTGTATTAGCCAAACTGCACGTATTGCACATTCCACGTTGAAGGCACTTCTTCACGTAGTTATGTGCCTATATATCATCACATGTAACAGAAAACATGTCAAAACAAGCAACAATAAATTTGTGTACATGAACAATCTTGGAATTTATGCTTATTTTGGAAAAAGCTAATATATAAAAACTAATACTGATCCATAACAAACAGAAAAGGAGTAGAAATAAACATGCCCCCTTATATTCGTAAATTTTGAAATGCGAACCAAAATTCTTGGAGTGAGAGATGGAATATATGGATTATTTAAAGAGTTATCAAAAGGTCGGCCACAAAAAATATCTCTTTTTGGTCAATCTTTTAAGTTCATTTTCTTGGAAATTCTTATTTTCTTATGTATGTTAATAGGAATTTTTTGAGTTATTATTTTATATTCAAATTTTTATTTAAAGCTTTCGTTGATATGGGAATTTACTGGGAGATATTGACAGTTAACTGAGTTTCGATACCTTTAATTCTTAAGAATACCAAATGATGTGTGCTGATATGGGCTCATGAATAATAGTCATGTCGATCTCATCTCGATGATCCTGAAAACTACATTTACATTGTCTTTGAAAGAATTTTAGATGTTTTTTTCTTTTCCAAGTATTTGTCGACACCTGGGTGGTATGGTGCTGCACCGAAGTTATGTTTAGCACCAGGCCAGTATGTATCGCAATTATAGCAGTATGAGAACCTATTAATTCTCTCTCTCTCTCTCTGTGTGGTGTCAGGAAATTTATGGAGTAATGAGATTGAGAAATTATGGCCCTTAGGTCGTACAACAATGGTTGATGGCATTTTAAGGAGTAGGGAGATGTATTATTACTAACTCCGCTGGTGCGCACATCTTTCATATGGCTCCTCCTACCACTAGACAGGGTTATTTGACCTTGGGTGTCATTGGTAATCCTTTGAGGACCTGCAAAGCACTGTTAAAGGGATCGAGGATCCCTTCGGATGTTCCCATTCGCTCCATCGTCTTTGAGTGCAGTATATTTAATTAACTGCCAGTCCCCACCAAAATTTTGGGAACATCTTCCCTGCTACTTGAAGTGTGATGTGAAGCGCGATTGAATAAGGAGTTGGGTTAAACTTGTCTATAGAAAAGACTAGGTAGCCATTGTCTCGTTGTTTCATGTAGCTGATCATTATTCTGATCTCTTTAATGATAATGTATTAGGGGTGTCTCTGTCTCTGCATTTGCCGTTATTCATTGTTCACCTAGTCCAGGTTGAATATGGATCCCCTCATATCATCATACCGAACTCATACATTTGTGTGTCTTCCCTCATTTTTACTTCAGCAATCACCTTCCGTACCTGCTATTTGGGTGCCTAATCTTTGCACAATTGTCCTGAGGGCGGTCCTTGCTTTTGGCATGGTGACGTTGCATTAACCATTTTTGGCATGATTTTACTCAGATCATTCAGGGTCGAAAATTTCACTGCATGGTGGTAGATTGAAGTGGCCGCTCACTGTTCTTGAAAATGTTGTCTTCCAAGGATGGTATTGTAATTGGAGTTGATCAAACTCTGCAAAAAGCCAGTAACTATTCTTACTTGTTGTGGAGCCTCACCTGATTCGACGATGATCCAGTACTTTCTTCAACGAGATCTCCAGTGAATACCTGTAGAGGTTTCATAAATAGCTTCAGATGTCATTCGACTTCTCCATCTGGTCTAAAGTCCTTAGGTATAGAACGTTGACTGAAATTCTGTATTATTGCTTTTGAAGAATACCAATTTTTCTATAACAAAATTCTTGAAAATTCCTAACGTCAAAAATGCTAAGATTTTGTGAGAAAGGTATCCTGTCCATCATGTCGGAGAGTACAATACCCATATTAATTTCAGGGAGCTAGCCTAACACACATACCAATTGCTTTCATATTACTCTCTCTGAGGAGCTAAAAGGTAGTATAATAACCTTGAACGGGCAGCATTTGTAGTTAGCTCAACATAAAGAACCAATTCGTCCATATATTCACCTTGGAAACATTCGACTCGACCCCGATAAGAAGGATCCTTGATAAGAGGTAAGGGCCGCATAGCCTTTGAAGAGATATTTCAGTCCTTCCTCTCAAGAAATGGTTAATATGGAGAGATATTCACAACCGAGGACCCAAAACATATAAAGAATTGGTGAATTTGATCAAAGAGGAGATTTATGATCAGGAAATGGTGAGACTACAAGAGTCACATCAGAGGAATGGAGGACGGATAGAAAGAAGGCCATGATGCCAAGCTAGAGGGCCCAAGGCCTCCCCGATCGCAACACAACTATCAAGTGAATGAGGTAATTTGTGAACCCCAGGGCATCACACAAAGGGTCATTCTAGTACCTGGGTGATGCGAGACCCTCATCCCTAATGAAATACTATATGTACCACTAGGTGTATGACTATGATACCGCTAATAGTCATTCTAGTACCTGGGTGATGCAAGAACCTCATCCCTAATGAAATACTATATGTACCACTAGGTGTATATGACTATGATACCGCTAATTAAGTGCATGGGTGTGAAAGTAGCAATGGAGAACAATATAGCAGAGAGGAAACAGTCGGCTAACGTGAAGTAATCAAGCAGAGGGTTGGTCGTACCGTCAATTAGGATGTCTGTCACCTTCTCGAAATTAGCAACCACGTAGAAATTTCCCTACTACAGTAAATCAATAGAGGTAGGGCCCGAGTAACTCTAGAAGTCAACAACTAATACATGAGGTCCGAACCACTTATGGAGGTCATTATGTGGGTGGACAGACTATAAATGCCTAGAAAAATTATGCTCAAGAGTCCAATGATCTATTGACGACTAGCTACTTAGTAAAAAGATAGAAAGTCCAAAAAAGGGAAAATGTCCAAAACTATATACTTTATGAACGAGAATGAGGAAGGTGTCCACTGCCTCAACTGTGATGCCCGGGTGATTCTGCTGAAATAGTGAGGAATGGAATGAAGATGGTATTGGTCGACAATAAAAGTTGGATCAATATTATCTTTGAGTATGTCTTTGACAAAATAGAGGTAGATCACTTGTTGATCCCAATTTCGGACCCATTACAACAATTACTGGAGTTCCTTGTAATGGATAGCAAGTCGTCCTAGAATGTAATTCTTGGAAGGCCATTGCTGAAATAGTTGAAAGTCATCACAGCTATATATCACTTTGCTATGAAATTCCTTACTGAGTCTAGACTGGCAACTATGAAAGGGATCAAAGAGAATCCTGGGTGAAAAACGCATAGTTCGACCCCAACACTTAGAGGGGGTGAATATGTGTAATTTAATAAATTTAACGAATTAAACAGTAACAAGTCACTTTTAATTATTATTTAGATGATTAAACATTCAAGTCAATTTGTTCTAAGTTAAATTACCACAATTTTTATATTAAACAACGAACTGTAATGCAATAAATTAAACACCGAAATGATCACGGAGAAACCCAACTAGGAAAAACTCCATGCACTTTGCCGGTCAATCCACTATAATTGAATATAACAACTTACAATCAACCAGACTAGATGACCCATATTATCTGATCACCCGACTGCACTCCTTACAGCTCTCCGCGGATCCCGTGCTCCCCTGTACCAATCCTTAGTTGTTGTTATCAAAGCTCTCTGTGGAATCTACTACCCTGCAGCACTCCTAGCTTTGTAGATTCATTTATCTCCCATGGATCATGAAGAACGACCTGTTCTTCATAGACAGGAACTCCTGTCAACTTTTTTCAATCTTGAGAACTCTGACCAGATATAAAGGAAGTAGTTTTTGGTATTTGGATTATAGGTACGGTGTTTTTCTCCCCAAAACAATCATAATGGATGAAGGTTGAAAGATAGAATATGATAATTCTCTCACAGATGAAGCTCTCTCAATGTTCAACCAACTCAATTCACGTTCATATGTGTTTTGGTATTTATAGGTAGGTTAGAAAATGAATGGGCCAGGGAAAAAAACTTTTAAAGCGTGAAATAAAAATTTCCCGTTTGAAGTTGTCGCTCGAGCAAAGAGCCAATGATAGGTCATCGCTCAAGCAAAGGAGGCGCGACAGTCCAGCGACAATGTTTCTGTTATTGTAGCTCGAGCCAATCCTTGGAGACCGTCCAACAAAAATTCGCGTCGTTTTCCTACTTGTTCCAAACTCAAAACCCTAGATCTACTAACTAACTTTTGAACTATTTGTACATTACTGTTTGAACTTTTACAACCTATACAATTAAGTCCTTTTGTCCACAGAATTTACCAATTACAAAATCAACTAAAACCTAACAAACTCCCCATTTGGCATTTTGTGACAAAACACTAATTTATGTCAAGGTAATAATCAAATAAAAATTACAGACTCGAAATATGACACAACATATGACTACCAACTGTCTTAAACGAACAAGTTGCGGTACTTGTATCCTGAAATGGACAACTCAAACACGAGTGTAAAATGTATAGAAAACAGGATCAATAAAAATCAAGTTCAAACAGTTCAATTGTGTACATGTCATTTGAGAGCGACTGTAGCTTAGAAAGCATATAATTCAGCAAAGCAATTCAGTAATAAACTACAAACTAAACTAAGACATAGTATCAATGGAACCGAACATACCACAAAGACACATTGACACTACCAAAACATCAAAGTTAGTTTAGCAGTACTGAAATCAAAAGTTAAAACATTCTTCTCCCCCTTTTTGTCACACAATGACAAGGGATAGAAAATCAAATGCCAAAAGAATATGAATGCTTAGATGAAGAACAAATAGGCAATGATAAAAGTATCTATGTCTCTGCCCAATGACCACTGAAGACATAAAATGTAAAAATAAAAAATGAGACGCAAATGTCAAAAATGAAAATTCTTCCTACAATACAATGACAGTATACAATGCAGTCGTTAGCATGTATAAGTGTATTCAATGAACAGTAAAACTTTCCACATACTCAGTTCAAGTAAAGCATGAAGTAAATCGTATAAGTGACTCATATGTGTAAAGTGCCATTATTCCTCTGTAAGCAGGACTCCAAACCTTAAATTTGTGAGAAAGGACATGCTAAACATCAATGTTAATAAGTTTATTCCTATATGTGTAAAGTGCCATTAGGACCTTTAAATAAGAGCTCATTAAATATAAATTTTTTTGCTTTTTCTTTTTTTCCCCTGACTCATTGCATATATTTTTCACAATTTTGAAAACTCATAACTATTTTTCCAATCTTAAGTGCAGGCTCTTCGTTATTAAGCGACTAGAATGACCCCTGTAACGAGCTTTAGGTCGGTTAACCCAAGTCAGTTGACCATAGGTACTAGGTTATGAGAAACCCAGCAGGCTTAATTGCTCAAGTCAAATAGGCTTCGATGAAGAACATAAGATATTGAGTTTTTTATAGTAGGAGATGATTTTGAGCATAGGTCTAATAAATAAAGTCAATTCAAATCCAACGTCACCCTACTAACATGTGACTGCCATCCCAAATCTCACACACGCAATAGAGTCCCACTAACAAGATCATAGTGTGCGCAGTGCAGATGGTATATGAAAAAACCTATACAAAGTACTCCATATAAAACTTAAGCCAGTAATGGAAAATATGTTACAGCGCATCAAATAAACTCATGCTGGGTCACANGACAACTCAAACACGAGTGTAAAATGTATAGAAAACAGGATCAATAAAAATCAAGTTCAAACAGTTCAATTGTGTACATGTCATTTGAGAGCGACTGTAGCTTAGAAAGCATATAATTCAGCAAAGCAATTCAGTAATAAACTACAAACTAAACTAAGACATAGTATCAATGGAACCGAACATACCACAAAGACACATTGACACTACCAAAACATCAAAGTTAGTTTAGCAGTACTGAAATCAAAAGTTAAAACATTCTTCTCCCCCTTTTTGTCACACAATGACAAGGGATAGAAAATCAAATGCCAAAAGAATATGAATGCTTAGATGAAGAACAAATAGGCAATGATAAAAGTATCTATGTCTCTGCCCAATGACCACTGAAGACATAAAATGTAAAAATAAAAAATGAGACGCAAATGTCAAAAATGAAAATTCTTCCTACAATACAATGACAGTATACAATGCAGTCGTTAGCATGTATAAGTGTATTCAATGAACAGTAAAACTTTCCACATACTCAGTTCAAGTAAAGCATGAAGTAAATCGTATAAGTGACTCATATGTGTAAAGTGCCATTATTCCTCTGTAAGCAGGACTCCAAACCTTAAATTTGTGAGAAAGGACATGCTAAACATCAATGTTAATAAGTTTATTCCTATATGTGTAAAGTGCCATTAGGACCTTTAAATAAGAGCTCATTAAATATAAATTTTTTTGCTTTTTCTTTTTTTCCCCTGACTCATTGCATATATTTTTCACAATTTTGAAAACTCATAACTATTTTTCCAATCTTAAGTGCAGGCTCTTCGTTATTAAGCGACTAGAATGACCCCTGTAACGAGCTTTAGGTCGGTTAACCCAAGTCAGTTGACCATAGGTACTAGGTTATGAGAAACCCAGCAGGCTTAATTGCTCAAGTCAAATAGGCTTCGAAGAAGAACATAAGATATTGAGTTTTTTATAGTAGGAGATGATTTTGAGCATAGGTCTAATAAATAAAGTCAATTCAAATCCAACGTCACCCTACTAACATGTGACTGCCATCCCAAATCTCACACACGCAATAGAGTCCCACTAACAAGATCATAGTGTGCGCAGTGCAGATGGTATATGAAAAAACCTATACAAAGTACTCCATATAAAACTTAAGCCAGTAATGGAAAATATGTTACAGCGCATCAAATAAACTCATGCTGGGTCACAACCAACAAAATCAAGTGCAATGTATATCAAGTTGTAAAACCATTTTCTTCAAACAATATTTTTTGTTCTCCCTTTTTTTTTAAAAAATAAATAAATAAACTGAATCATAACAATAGTAAAAAGATTTGTTTTTGATTATTTTCTCGTATAAAACATGAATGCACCAAGAACACAAAATAAAAGAGAAGTTACATAAATAAAATATGAAGAAAAATAACAGTGCATGAAAAAATAAATAACCTTGATGCATGCATAACTCAATGTCACAAAATAGTAGAATACGAGTATGCATCAAATATACTCGATCAATGAGACACACAAATACCAATAGCTGTTCTAAGAGATTCGAACCGAAGCCCATCCAATGATTTAGTGAATAAGTCAGCTAATTGGTTTTCAGTGGAAATATGTTCAAGAGTAACCGTGTGAGTTTCTACTAGCTCTTAAATAAAATGATGCCTAATATCAATATGTTTAGTCCAAGAGTGTTAAACAGAATTTTTTGAAATATTAATAGCGCTGGTATTATCATAAAACACAGTCATAATTCCTTGTTCAACGCCATAATCTCTCAACATCTACTTCATCCAAAGCGAGTTGAGTGCAACAACTTCCTGCAGCGATATATTCGGCCTCTGCCGTGGACAAAGAAATAGAATTCTATTTTTTACTCAACCAAGCAACAAGATTAGATTCAACATAGAAGCAACCTCCAGAGGTACTTTTCCTATCATCGGCATTTCCAGCCCAATCGGTATCGGAATAGCCAGCAAGATCAAGATTAGAATCCCTAGAGTATAGGATCCTACAAACAACAATACCATTGACATATCTAATGATACGTCACACGACACTCAGGTGTGATTCCTTAGGGTCAGCCCGAAAATGCGCACAGACCCCTATACTAAATGCTATGTCAGGTCTACTAGTAGTGAGGTAAAGCAGGCTACCTATCATACTCCTATACAGTGTTTGATCAACACTCTTGCCTGTAGGATCTAAACCTAACTTGATACTAGTTCTCATAGGGGTTCTAGTGTGATTCTTGCTGTCTAACCCAAATCGCTTGACAAGGTTCTTGGCATATTTCGATTGGGATATGAACAATCCCTCATTGGTCTGCTTGACTTGAAGACCAAGAAAGTATCTTAATTCACCAATCATGCTCATCTGAAATTCTTGTTTCATACACTCAGCGAACTCATGAGCAAGTGAATCAACGGGAGAACCAAAGACGATGTCATCCACATAGATTTGAGCTATGGTGATGGTATCCTCAATTCATCTTATAAACAGGGTTCTGTCAGCACCACCTCTCATGAAACCCTGTTCCAGAAGGTATGTAGTAAGCCGATCATACCAAGTTCTAGAAGCTTGTTCGGATCAACAAACCTTTGAGGTTGTTCCACGTAGGCTTCTTCCTGAAGAACACCGTTCAGAAAAGCACTCTTGACATCCATTTGATACAATTTGAACCCCAAGGAACAAGCACCTGCAAGAAGAATTCTAATGGATTCAAGCCTAGCTACAAGGGTAAAAGCTTCATCAAACTCAACACCTTCAACTTGAGTGTATCCCTGAACAACCAACCTCGCCTTATTCCTCGTAATGGTACCTTGATCATCCGTATTATTCTTGAATATCTACTTGGTACCAATGACATTACAATTATTAGGCCTAGGAACTAAGTCCCAAACATTGTTTCTAACAAATTGATTTAACTCGTCATGCATAGCATTAACTCAACATTCATCCCCGAGATCTTCTTCAACCTTCTTTTGTTCAATCTGAGACACATAGCTCGCATATGACATGTTGTTCAGCACCATTCTACGAAGTCTCATTCATTCTTCTATATCTCCAATCACATTATCCTTAGGGTGATTCAATTTGACTCTGGACGAAGGTTCTTTAGGTGGTTTAGTTTCATTATCAGATATTGAGTCCTTAGTTGAAACGGCCAACTCATTTGAGGTTTGTGAGGGATCTACATCCAACTGTTCCAGCTCAACACACTCTCCACCAATCTTCTTTTCACAACAAGCATCATCAACCACCACATTGATAGATTCCATCACAACATATGTGTGATTATTGTATACCCTATAGGCTCGACTATTCTTGGAATATCCTAAGAATATACCTTCATCACTCTTGGAATCAAACTTTCCAAAGTTCTCTCTGTCTCTTAGAATGTAGCACTTACTGCCAAACACACGAAAGTACTTGACAGTAGGTTGTTTGCCCTTCCAGATCTCATACGGTGTCATGTCAATTTTTGGTCTAAGATAAACTCTATTGATAATGTGGCATTCTGTATTTATGGCTTTACCCCGGAAATGCATAGCTAAATCTTTACCATGAAGCATAACTCTCGCCATTTTTTGAAGCACACGATTTTTTCTCTCAACTATCCCATTTTGTTGTGGAGTGATTGGTGAGGAAAACTTATGTTGGATTCCCTCCTCCAGACAAAAGTTCTCGAGACTTGAGTTTTAGAATTCCTTGCCATGATCCCTACGAATTCTAGACATGGAATAACCTCTCATTTCTGAGTTTCTTACAAAAGGAGATGACAAGACTGAACACTTCAGTTTCATCTCTCAGCAGGTCAATCCAAGTGAAATGAGAAAAGTCATCAACCATAACTAAGATATATCTTTTACCACCAAGACTTTCGGTCCTCGATGGTCCCATCAGATCCATATGAAGTAATTCCTTGCTTGTCAAGATCTTAGAAGTTAGTTTGTGGAAAAGCCGAAGTTGTTTACCTTCTTGACACGGACCACAACAGTGGTACCGGAATTATCCAGCTTAGGCAGACCATTGATAATCTCCTTCTTGGCAAGTTTAGACAAACTGTTATGGTTCATGTGGCTTAGTCGTTGATGCCACAACTTAGTTACGTTGATTTTGGCACTACTACTCCTGTAAGTAGAATTGAGTAAGACTCCATAACAAATTTCAGATGTTCTCACACCCTCAAGAACAATGTTACCCAACGAGTCATAAAAAGAACACCTTTTCTGGACAAAGGTAACTTCAAAATCAGCATCACAAATTTGACTTATACTCAACAAATTTGACTTTAAACCTTTCACATACAGCACATCTGAAATATCTGGTAGCCCAGCAATATTCACAGCTCCTTTACCAAGTATCGTTGCTGTAACTCCATCACTAAACGTAACTACACAACCATTCCACTCATCAAGTGAATAGAACATAGATTTGTCACCGCACATGTGTCTTGAACATGCACTGTTAAGATACCACATGGAATTATTTTGCGCTTTGAGAGCAAGGTGAACAACGCGACAATTTAGCACATCTTCCGATCGTTTACACTTATCCTCCCTTTCTCCTTTCTTAATCTCATGGTCAGATTCAATATCAGCAATCGAGGTGAAGGACATAAACTTTTGTTCATCCTCACCACTAAATGTGTCATTCCGAGGACCGAAATCTGATTCATAATTACTCAAGGTCACATCTAAAGCTCTACGTCGTTCTTTACCTGCACTCTTCTTCAAATTAGGACATTCATTCCTAATGTGACCAAACCTCTTGCACTCGTGGTATTGGATATATTGGGATTTCAAATTGGGAGTCCTAGAGGTATTTTTCTCATGTATACCTCTCGATAATGCATTAGGGACATCACTATTTCGCTCCTGAGGCTTTTTCCTATTCCTCATCACTTTCTGAAATTTTTTAACGAAATAGACAATTTCGTCGTCCCTAAGGGTCTCAGTATCAGTGGACTCTCTCTCAGCTTCTCTAATTGTGTTCATGGCGATGGATTTATCTCTTTTTCGTTGTGAGACAGTGATTTCATAAGTTTAAAGTGATCCTACGAGTTTCTCAATCTTAACAGCATCTAAGTCTTTACTTTCTTCTATTACAGTTACCTTGGTTCTAAACCTTTCAGGCAGTGATCTAAGGACTTTCCTAACAATTTTTGACTTGAGGATCCTCTCACCTAAATTAAAACTCGAATTGACTATGTCATTCAGTTTAGCATAGAAACTATCAAATGACTCA
>CAIGRB010148986.1:67297-77544 GCA_903798255.1 Fraxinus quadrangulata
AACGGACACAAACAACGGTGTAATCCTGAATAAAAATATTATATCATGCGTAAAATAGATCAAACCATCATATCATATCTTTAGAAATCGGTAAGAGCTCATATCATATCATATCATTTGTACCGGAATGACCATATCATCATATCATAGAATATCGTATCATATCTTTTACTTTCATAAGTATAAACTTTCATCAACATGAAAGAAAAATAATTTAAACGGATAAATCAACCACACCTCGTTTCCTACCTTGTTAATTTGCTTTAATTTTTGAAGACAGAACCCAAATCACGTTCCAACAATTTCTTTTTTCTGCGTTTGTAAAATATTTACATAACATTGAAAATATGGAGAGAGATTGATATGGAATAGGGATAATTAGGGCAAAACATCCATTTTGTTTGTATAAATTGAGTAAATCATCCATATTTTTCAAACTTGGCATTTACAACAGGATTTCAACATTTCTGGCAGAGTTGATCATTTCCATCTCATTCTATTATTTTCCTCCATCAAATAAACACGTGGATTGCTCTCATATGATTTGAAAAGGGCAATTCTATCAAGCCACTGTATATGTTTTTGGTGGTTATATTGCCACCATATTTTTATTTTATATACCACATTTTAATTGTAGATAAGTTTTTAAATTTTATTCATTGTAGCAATCATTTTCTTAACTTTTTTTCGTTGAATTCTTATGTTCAACATACCATTAATTAGTACGTCTCCTGATGATTTATATCAAAATATTTTCTTTTCATGCTTCGAAAAGACGAAAAAAAAAATTTCACTCTTTTTATTTATTTATGTTTTAAAAATATCATCAGAAAATAAGTTGTTTTATGCAATTTCAACGGACTTTTGAATTTAAAACTGTTACAAATATAAAATGTTTTGACTAATAGAAAGTTTGAGAATAAAAATGACATGAAAAATTGTTACAGACGTAAGTCTTATAATGAGCAAAGATTAAGAACCTTAATCGCAATTAAATATGGTACAAGAAATAAAAATTATGGTGCGAATATAATTACCCATATATTTTTCTCACCTAACCCATGCATTGTTATAGTATAAAGCGGTAAAAATTAAATATCTGCAAACCTAAACGGTCATAATTATAAATATTCGAGATTCACAAATAAAGAACAATGCTTAACCTTTGCATATAGGAAAAAAAAAAAAACTAAACTTCAAGTTTTACATGCAAATAATCTAAACTCCAGGACCAAATGGTATTAAATTCATGATTTGAAATGAGGCTTTAAAGATCACGTTATATATATTAGGAAAAGAAGAAGGAAAATTAGCACAAAATATCCCTAAAGTTTGCACTTATTACACATATGGTGTACTATTTTGAGGATCTGGAAGAATTTAGCAGGGTTTTGGTTGAGAGTACTAAAAACAATTTCAGAATTGCTTCTCATTGGCCTGAGTTGAAAGTTTATTGGGGGCCTTCAAGTTCATGGTACTGATGGACCTTCGTATCTATAAAATTGTTGATGAAAAACCATTGGACTTGAGGTACTAACGATATACTTTTGCTTTTCCGTGCCAAAAGAAGAATCTCAAATAGCACGTGAAGCACTTTTTGAGAATTTAGATTTTGTGGTCTTCCTGAGTTTTCTTGCTCCAGACATTTAGTGGACATTTGATCTACAAAATGAAATAACCTTATCAGAAATATCTTAATGAAGTAGAGTAGAAAATTATTAAAGATAAATGTGATTAGTCTAATCTTAAATCCAACCTTAAACACTTTTGTTACTCTAGTGATCTCGTTACTTATTTCCATGTGTATAGAATAGACGAATCCAAACTATTGTAAAAAAAACACCGATTCATCAATCAATAAATTTTATTTTCTTGTCAAATTTTCATTTGTTTCTACTTCTCCAACAAAAGAAAATAAAAATAGGCAAAAACACAATTAAAATTTTTAGAAAATGTTAATCTCTTACAGTTTAAAGAAGATGCATGCTTCTTCGAGTTTTCACTTGCGCTACGAACACCAGACCATACCCAAATAAGATTTTTAGAATGATGTTGCCGTGAAAACAGTGAACCATTGAGTAAACTCTGATTCTCTTCCCTGTTGAACCTCGGGTGGGGATTGCAGGGAGAAAAGGGTTCATCCACGAATTATTTTGCACCCACATTCAAAGAACTGGATATAATCACCGATCCATTGAAGACAACAATTGCATTGCTGGAATTGTACACAGTCAATAAAGATTTTTTATTCCTGAAACTTGAACTTTTATAATTTTGACTACTTATGTTTGCTGCCATTTAATTTCTTCCTTTTTTCAATATACATATATTTGATATATATATATGCCATAACAATACACTTGAAGGGATGGATTAGGCAGGAATATTTTTTCAATGGCTTGACAAAATTACCATTCTCAAACGATGTAAATACAATTCACGTGTCTATTTGATGGAAGGAACTAACACAATGAGAACAAAGGACCAACTCTGCAAGAAAATGTTAAATTAGGTTGTAAATGCCAAGTTTGAAATGATATGAATGATTTATGCAATGAGTGCAAATGAGAGAACAGTTTTGTGCTAATTACCCTATCAAATAGCTACGCCTAACACAACAAGCACAAAGACATTCAAAATCACCCTAGTTGATAACATTGTCGAACATTTTCTGAGAATAAGTTTAGTGTGTAAACCTGGATTTGACTGCTCGTACATTGATCCTAAACCTTAATCCCAATAAAAGTCATTGCACTAGTCTTTGATGTAGGACAGCCTGCTTTGGATTATTTGGAGCACTTGGACTTGAAGAAAGCTGAGAAGGAAGCCAGGAGATTATAATAAACAACATCACATCAGTTTTTACGTGTTTTATTTATTTATTTCATGCATATTTAATTGGGTTTTGTTTTAAGCGTATTTGCCTAAGTTGGGCCCTGTTAGGGTTATTATGAAACCTATTTAAAGACCTTTTAAACCACTTAGAAGGATTATTATTTTTGGCCGTCAATTTTTATCTTAGGGTTTTTCTTCATTTTCTAGTGGATTCCAGTTCTTATTGGAGTTAACATTTGTTAATCCAATTATTGGAGTTAACGTTTGTTAATCCAATTTCGTGCACCTTTCACTGCGTCAATTGGTGTCAGAGCAGCTTTTGCCTACATTGATGGCCAATAACAGAGATGGAGGAGACAATACCAACGACGTTGTTCGTGGACAGGAAGATATTTGGGCAGTAATTGAGGAGCAAAGACAGCAAATGGTGGAACAACGTCAACAGTTGGCAAAGATTCGAGAGATGCTTGCAAGTATGGGATTGTACGACAGATTTCGCATATTAAAATACAGAAATCATTACAAATTGTATTTTTAATAAATAGAAATGGATAGGAATCTTCTTGTAATTGCAGAATTGCAAAATCCTCTGATTAATGATGTGAACGTTTGAAGACGAGGAGCNATTTGCTGAGAGCTTGACTTATTCGATACTTGGATTTTGGAGTTTGGATTTGCACTTCGAAAGTTTGGACTTGATTTTGATTTAATTCGAAGAAGACTTTGATCTTCTTGGGTTTGCTTCATTTAAAGAAGATTTTGATCTTCTTCGTGTTCGCCAGACTTCGAATTGAGATGATTTCTTCTCTTCCTCCGACTTTGGAATTTCTTTAGCACTTCGTGATTTGATTCGCACTTTCATCTCCTCCATTTTTTCTCCTTTTCTTCCCCTTTCGTAATAGACCTTTGGTCCTATTTATAGGTGGAATTTTGTGACCAATTTTGGTAATCATTCAATTATATCAATTAAATTTATTATAATTGAATAATTGTGGATTTTGAAATAATGGGATGGGCCTTTAAAATTTTATGGGCTTTAGTAGGATTCGATTTAGTAAACCTAATTGGGCTAGTTATTTAAATTGATCCAACCCATTATTTATTATTTTATTTATTTTTTTATGTCTACAGGGATTCAACGCCAATAGAAATCAAAACACCGCTGGGATTGGAGCTGGAGGTTTTGCCCAATGACACCATGGTGATAGACGAGAGAGGCGCCCCAAACACCAAGCTATTCAAAGACCATTTAAACCACTTGGAAGGGTTATTATTTTTGGCCGTCAATTTTTATCAGAGGGGTTTTCTTCATTTTCTGGTGTTCCAGTTCTTACTGGAGTTAATGTTTGTTAATCCAATTTCGTGCACCTTTCACTGCATCAGTCTTGCATTACTCTACCCTAATTACCCTATCAAATAGCTACGCCTAACACAACAAGCACAAAGACATTCAAAATCACCCTAGTTGATGACATTGTTGAACATTTTCTGATAATAAGTTTAGTGTGTAAACCTGGATTTGACTGCTAGCTCTTACATTGATCCTAAACCTTAATCTCAATAAAAGTCGTTGCACTAGTCTTGCACTACTCTACCCTAATGTGCGAAGATAACCTTGAAAATTACCAAGGGCAGACCTGCCTTTCGAATAGAAGGAAATGTACTTGCTTTAATGGAAATAGAGATCACATAGAGAGGAAAAATTATAAAAATACAATGAAAGAAGACAACTTGTGTAACGATCATTAGCAAGAAAATAATAACTGCTGCAAAGCTTGGCTCGTCTTGCACATGCAAATGGAGATCTGCGATATGATTCTAGTGGTTACTCACTCTTTTGTTATGAAATTATTAAAATCTGGATTACCTTCACTTTTTCATAAGATATGTTGGGAAATAAAGGGTAAACTTTATTAATGTATGCTATACTAGTAACATGAGTCAAAAGTGGACTTACTGATTTGGATTTATAGGTTAGAAGGCCAAACATTATTTGTTTACTTTTTATATTCCAGCCTGGTGTACAATTTGGTGATAGGGAGTAGAAAGACACTCAAGAAAGTTAATGTTTGATTTGTAGGATCCATTGAGTTATTACATGTTTCTTATGTTGATTTACAGTCTGTTAGAATCCTACGATTTGGCTAATCTATCTCAGAAGTACATTGGAATATTCTGCCGAGGTAATTTATAATTGTTTTGCTCGAGGACTGGCAAATGTTTAAATTAAAGGGTGTTCGATATGAGTATTTTGTGCTACTATGTAGGTACCTAAATTATTTTAAAAGGTGTTCTATTGAGAATATTTTCTTTAGATTTAGTTTTTATTTATTTATTTTTATAGTTAGCTAAAATTTGGCTTTTGAAAAAAATCTTGTGAAACAAGCGTTATACAACGGAAGAAGCAAACATTTTATAATACCATGAAAAGATAAATGAAATTCCACCTAGCATAAAAATATACTATTGGAGACTAAATCGAAAGTGGGGCTTGAGTTGATCGACAATGGGGAGAGTCGTTTTCTTGGCGATGGCCTGCTCTCTGAAGATAGAATTTGGGTTTAATGGATGTGTGATCATGGGGGGGATGGGCAGGGAAGGACTCATGTAGAGCATCAATAAGGAGTTTTGGGCAAAGAAAGCTTTGGGTTGTTCTGTTTGGATCCATCACATACATTAAACGATATTGTTTTTGAAGCAAGGAAAGGACGAAAAAAGGAAAAATGGACGAGGCAGCAGCAACAAGTGATCAATTTATTGGCTCTTCTAATATAGTAAGTTAGATATATAATACTAATGTAGTGTGCGTGCACGTATGTTGCCGGTATCACGGATGTTCAGTTAATTTTTCCTACTACTTCTGAAATCCGATAGACATGGTGATAATATAATGTAAAAATATATCATTGAGTTGGACGTGCATTTCACGTGATTTGATATTTGAAATATTGGTTAATTAGACTTTTTATTTTTATTAACTTCGTTAGTTTATATTTATATCTAAAATATTAATGTAGAAGATTTACATAATATCGAGAATACGGAGAGAGGCTAATATGGAATAGGGGTAATTACGACAAAACATCCCTATCCTTTGCTCTCATTGCACATATAGTGTACTTGTTTTGAGGATCTGCAATACTAAATTCAGCAGGGTTTCCGTTGAGAGTACAAAGAACCATTTTGGAATTGCTTCTCATTGGCAGAGTTGAAATTTTATTGGAGGCGTACCTCATGGACATGTCTATAAAATTGTTGATGAAAAACCATATGACTTGAGATACCAAGGATAGATTTTTGCTTATTCGTGCCTAAAGAGAATCTCGAATAACACGTGAAACACTTTCGAGGATTTAGATTTTTGTGGTCTTCCTGAGATTTCTTCAGATATTTGGCGGACATTTGATCTACAAAATCAGGTAGCATTTCCAGATATACCTCAAAGACATCGAGCAGGTAATTATTACAGGATAAACGAGATAGTCTAATCGTATATCCAGCCTTAAACATATTCTTATTAGTTTAGTGACCTCATTAGTTATTTCCATAGACATATAGAATAGAGAAATATAGACAGAATAGATGAATCTGAACTATTTTAAAAATATACTGATTGATCAATAAAAAACTTTCATTCTCACTTCAATTTTTTTTCATTTGTTTCTACTTCAACAGAAGTAAATTAAAAGTAGGCAAAAACACAAATGAATTTTTTAGAAAAAGTTAAGCACTTATAGTTTAAAGAAGACGCATGCTTCTTTGATCTTTCCAGTGCAATGGACACCAGACCATAACCAAATAAGATCCTTCGAAAATGTTGCTGTGAAAACAGTGAATTATTGAGTAAACTCTAATTGTCTTCCGTTTGAACCTCGGGCGGTTACTGCTGTGAGAAAAGGGTTTATCAACGAATTCTTTGCACCCACATTGAAAGAACTGGATATATTCCCCGATCCATCAAAGACAACAATAGCAGTCTGCCTTCTTTTGCAGAAGGCTGTCGTAGCCTTCTGCTAACAGCTGATGTCAGTCTTATAAAACTTTAGAAATTAGAATTTTTAATATTAAAATGGGCCCAATGGTTAACTTTCGGGCTTGATCAGTTTAACCGGCCTAGCTTAGACTTTTCATATTTCAGTCCGTCAGCTGACTTACTCGAATTATGGGCCAGTTCACGTGCCACTTTTACTTGGCTGGACCTGGGAGGGCCATGTTCGGCCCTTCCAATTTGGTACCTCTTGGAGTATATCCCTATTTCATATTCAAATCATGATTGATAATAGTACTAAATTGGTATTTACCATTTAGTTTCAAGAAGATGATCACTTGTTAACTTCCTAGCTGAATCTTCACAAACAAATCGTAAAATAAAATTTGTAACTTTATGAAAATCATTAACCTCCAACACTAAGTCATAGCATGTGTTTCTATGTGTTTATAAACACCTTGTTCAAAAGATATTTTTTATCCACACATTATGTAGGATCCACATGTACTAGCTACTTCTCCACCGCTTTTTATCCTTATTCATTAAAAAAAAAAGAATTTATAAACACTTTGCGAGACATAGCCATAGTTAGAGTTGACACTCGAAATTGAAATTAAACAATCAACTGGGCTATACATCTTTCGTCCTAACTAAATAATTTAACAACCCATCATCAATTTATAAAAGCACCTTAAATTATATGAATTTGAGTACATAATAGAGAATTAATGTGTCGAAACTAAACATTGTCGAAGTTCCCGCATTAAATCTTGAAGTCCAAACCCCAGTCTTCTACATGAAAACAAAATTAGAATCTCGTACGAAGTTGGTTTCAATCAATCATCACATGGAAACCTATCAGACAATATACACACAGAACTCAACGTACAAAATTGATGGAAGTGGGACTTTAAAGAAATTTTCAAGCAAGTGGATGTTAAAAGCTATAATCACCGGAAACCTGTCTAACAATGTGGGGGGAATCGACGTACAAAAATGATGGAAACGCGATTATGTAGATATTTTCAATCAAGTACAAGGTAAAAAATATTTAATAAAGGGAAAAAGCAGCCAATCAATTCAGAAAACCCTTCAGTAGAAATGTGTTTGCTACATACAATTCAAATTTTGAAGGGGAAAATGGTGTCCCTTGTTTTTACATTACCGCTTGGATGGAATATAGACTAATTCAGTCTGTTCATTATACCTTGCAGGCATAGTTGGGGTGGCTGGGGAAGGGACTCACGTAAAGCAGCAGTACGTAATTTTGGGTAAAAGAAAGCTTTGGGTTTGTTCTCTTTGGATCCATCACATATACGAAACGATATCATTTTTGAAGCAAGGGAAGGAAAAAAAAAAGGGAAAAAATGGATGAGGCAGCGGTAACAGTGACCAAGTTATTGGCTCTTTTAATATAATTTAGATATATAATACTATTGTATTGCATGGGCGCGCACGTATGATGCCTGTTATTATTGTTTAATGGATGTTATATATATTTTTAATATTTCTGAAATCGAATAACTATGTTGACAATATAATGTAAAAATATGTTATTCACTTGGAAGTGTGTTTTATGTGATTTGTATGGCCTGTCGGTTGAATTATATTTGCAATATTTGTAAGTAAGACTTTTTTACATTTATGAACTCCATTAGTTTATATATTTTTTGTAAAACATTAATGTCAATTATTTAAATAACATTGAAAATACGGAGAGAGACTGACTTGGAAAAGGGGTAATTAGTATTTGCACTACAGGCGTAAATAATCCCTATCAATTCAAACATTGCATTTACAATCTCATTTCAACATTTTTTGCGAAATTGGTGCTTTCGGTCTCATTCTATTAATTCCTTCCATCAAATAAACACTTGGATTGTATTCATATCATTTGAGAAGGGTAATTTTGTTAATCCATTGTATATGTTTTTCTCACCTAATCCATTTTCCCTTCTGCTATATTGTTATACTATAGAGGGGTAGAAATTAATTGTAAGTAATTTTATAATTACTACTGAAAAACATAGTATAGAAATCTTTGGCTTTGTTCTGTTTGGATCATCACAAACACTGAACGGTGTCATTTTTGAAACTAGGAAAGGAAAAAATGGAAAAATGGACGAGGCAGCAACAATAAGTGACCACTTTATTGGCACTTTTAATACAAGTTAGATATATGAAACTAATGTATTGCACGTGCGTGCATGTGTGTTCCCTGTAATTATTGTTTTGGGGATGTTCAATTAATCTTTTTCACTATTTCTGAAATCCAATAAATATGGTGATAATATATGCTAAAAATATGTTATTGGGTTGGTCGTGTGTTTCACGTGATTTGGATGGCCTCATTGATGAATTATATTTGCAATATTGGTTAACTAGACTTTTAAACTTTATTAACTCCATTAGGTTATATTTATATGTAAATATTAATGTACTGGATTTACATAACATCGAAAATACAGGGAGAGACTACCATGAAATCGAGGTAATAAGTACAAAACATACATATCATTTGCACTCATTGCACATATGGAGTACTTGTTTTGAAGAAGTGGAATACTGAATTCAGCAAGGTTTCGGTTCAGAGTACAAAGATCCCCTTTCAAATTGCTTCTCATTGGCCATGTTAAAAGTTTATGGGGGGCTTCCAAGTTCATGGTACCGATGGACATTCATGTCTATAAAATTGTTGATGAAAACCCGTAGGACTTGAGGTACAAAGGGAAAATTGTTGATGAAAGAAAACAATTGCATTGCTGGAATTGTACATAACCAATAATGATTCTTTGTTCCTGACACATGAATATTTACGTTTTTGACCACTTAGTTTGCTGCCATTTAATTTCTACCTTTATTTTTTTTTTCCCTAAATCATAATATATGTTTGCACTTTGTTTCCAGGTGTTTATATAAATACATTGGTCAAAAAATATTTGGTCAAACCACTTTTTATCCACAATCAATAATCTAGCGACCCATCATCAATTTACAAAAGCACCTTAAATTATATGATTTTGAGTACGTAATAGAGAATTAATGTGTAGAAGCTAAAAATTGTTGAAGATCCCACATCAAATCTTGAAGTCCGAACCCCAATCTTCTACATGAAATCAAAATTAGAATCTCGTACCAAGTTGGTTTCAAATTAATCATCACATGGAAACCTATCCGACAATGTCAAGAGAACTCAGCGTACAAAATTGATGAAACTGAGACTATAAAGACATTTTCAAGCTAGTACACGTGAAAATATATCATAAAAGGGAAATGCATCCAATCAATTCAGAAAACTCATCAGTAGAAATGTCTTTGCTACGTACAAATCAATTTTTGAAGGGGAACAATGGCGTCCTTTGTTTGGATGGAATATAGACTATTCCGGTCTGTTCATTATACCTTGCAGGCATAGTTCTGTGAT
>CAIGRB010149017.1:0-33861 GCA_903798255.1 Fraxinus quadrangulata
TTCCACTACCATTGTTTTAAATTCTGTTTTGGTTACTACCAATTACCATCATCATTTTTGCATTTGAAAGACAATAATCTCCTATAACATCTAAGGCCACAGTTCCTTACTCAAACTATTATACCCACACATAATTTTTTTTGATTTTTTTTTCATGGATTAAGGCACTTTGAATCTAAAAAAATTTCTAAAGGAGGAGTGAAGAGAACACTAAATTTTATTGAGCGCAAGAGGATATTCAAATTCCAAGCATTCAAGGTAGGGATGTTTACGATACTTTTGTATATAGAGTAAAATTATTTGTTTTCAGTTTGCATTAAGATGTTATTGTGTTACTCATGAGAGAATAGAAGCACCAAATGGGTAGTTCAAATAAGAGATGAAGAGATGAATTTTGATTCATGAAAAGGGGTTGTTAAAACCTAAGAGTATGCAGACTGCTTGATCACCGGTTCTCTTTGAAATGGACGGTGACACAAATAACCCCAAAGTTTGAAATTCTAGAAAACGTATTTTTTATCTATTTACTTAAGTGTTTCCTACTGAGTATTATTTGTGATACTCACTCCTACAAAATTTACAGGCATGGTAAGGGTTTGGCATGGTGGCAATTCTAGGCGATTGAAATGCTTTTAACTTTCTAGTAAATTTTCTATTTGTGTAGTTATTTTTTATGAATACCTAGACAACACTTTTAAAATTTTTAACTTTCTATTTCACCTAGTTTTATATATATTGCATGTCGACTATAATTTAGAAACGTTGGAAAGATTATGCATGAAGTTTATTTATTGCTGGATTGAACTTCAGATTCTGTTCTCCTACTTAAAAGTGGTATAACTTGGGCTACAAAGCATTTTTTAGAGTAGAATAAGTGGGGTTTCAAAGGTCTATGAGTCTTCTAATAGTAGTCTTTGGAATTACTCTAAAATATTATCTAGCGAAAAAGTTATGCCCATTTTGGTAGACTGCGTCAAGTCAGTTCCGAATTTTCTGTTCAGCATAGTCGAACAATATTTTCATGTTTCAAACATTATCAGCGAAACCCAAATTTTTGATATGATGTACGTATATGAATGTTATAATCCCTGTTAAAATGTCATAATTTTTCGTCAATGTTTGCTAAGTCAACCACATTTTTCTCTTTTCGTTGCTGTATAATGGTATTTGCTGAAATTCCTCCAATGTTTTTCAAATAAATCAAATTACACCATAATTTTCTAAAGTCTATATGGACATATATCTCCCATTATAATTTTTATATGTTTCAAACTCCAAAATTTTTCTTATTTACAATTTATTTTGGTTAGCATTAAAGAGGTCAAACAAAGAGTTGATTTTTTTTAACGCTTCGAGTTCAGAGAATTTGGGGAGCATGGCTTATTTTCTATATACTTACATTATAAACCATATCTTAGTGTATATTTTCACATACAAAGGTGATCAAAAAATTTTTACAAGGATCCTGAGCACTGTGCCTACAATAGCCGCGCTGTGTCGATTTTGAGGTAAAGAAAGTTTTATAAATATGCTTGTATCTATGTGATGAGAATGAGAAAGCTTATTCTAGATACCACATTTGAAATGTATGTACGAATATTAGTATATGATGGAGTTTGAATACTTATTGTAGATAATCATTATCGTACCAAGTATTTTAAGAATGTGACCAAATTCAATGTTTATTTAAGTCCTCGAAAATTAACTAAAACTTATTAGATACCCATTAATTGGACTTCAAATAATTTGTATGACACAAATGGTAGGATTAAGAAAAACTTGTAGGAAGACGAGTTCATTGGTGCCTCATCGATTTGAGATCGTGTGGCAATGTGAAGAGTATCGGTGGAATCTAGCACACAATATGGCCCAGCACATTTGGGAGATGTTAGTAAGGTGGAGGGAGGTGAGGCGACTTGGCCATATGGTAATTGGTCATCAGGCCACCCGTCTTCTTATTGATACCTTGTCAAAAGAGTGGCTAGAGGTGTCCAAATCAATCTATAATTATTTATGGAAATTTTCCATGCCTACCTTGACTTGAGAGATTGATTATGAGGCTTTCAGTATAGAGCTAATTGAACAGTGGGAGTTGGCCGAACTTGTGATTCCCGAGGACGATAGTGTACCTACTGAGATTTACATTCATAAAGATGCACCTCCACCTATTTCAGAATATGAGGCGCAACCTTTTAAGAAACCTAGGGTTCATTGAGGTTGTATTAGTGACGATGATGGCAATGATGAATAGAAGAGTGGAATTTTAGTGGATTTTATTAAGTTTAAGTGTTGTTGATGCCTAGTAGGATTCCTTTTGTTTTCCTGTTGATTTGCGCCAGACACTCTTTAATCATTTTGTATTCCTTTTGAAGGATTATTTTGAGATAATAATAAAAGATGTTGGGTTATAATTTTTTTTCTTTTTTCTGTATCGTAGACTCCTCTAAGTGAGATTGCAATTATTATGGCATATAGGAATATGGTGCAAACAAGGACGATTAGAGAGTTAAGGTAGGAGATTGATGAGCTAAAATAGGCCTTCGCTACTCAAGCTACACCTCCAACACCTCAAGTTCCACCAGTTTCCCAAGCACCGATCGTGCCGCCAACATACCATGCTACACCACTTATTCCGACTAGAACAGTTTCGTAGATATCAACCCCCTACCTTCGATGGCGAGAAAGATCCTCTAGTAACTGAGGACTAGTTATGTACTATTGAAAAGATCTTCCGGCATATCTCTTGCCCAAAAGATCAAAAGGTATTATGTGCCGAGTTTATGCTGAGTGGAAAAAGCAGACCATTGGTGGGAATCCTCATCACGTACTCGCACCGAGGAGGAACAATGTAATCTAACTTGGACTCAATTCAAGATGAAGCTAGTAGAAAAGTATTTTTCACAAGCCCTGCGAGACCATAAGAAGGTAAAATTTTTAAAACTAGTACATCTCCATATGGAAATTTCTGAGTTTTAGAGCAAGTTCGAGAAATTGTCCCGATATGTCCATACCTTTTAAGTACCGAACACATGAAGGTAAAACATTACGAGAGGGGCCTACGCCCAGATATCAGGCAGATTGTGAGTTCACACGATCTCACCATCTTTCGGGCAGTGGTAAAGAAAGCTCAGATAGTGACCTACTTGGGGGTGAAGTTGGTGAATCATGGACCTCGTAATGACTTCGAAAAAAGGAAGTGGCAAGATAAGAATAAGAATACTAGACAGTTTAAGAAGTAGACAAAAATGGGTCAAACAAGCAATCTTCTACCTCAATGTCATAAGTGTAACAAGTTTCACAAAGGAGAGTATTTGTTTGGAAAGTATGTATGCTATAAGTGTGATCAACCCGGTCATGTGGTTCCCTCGTGCCCATTGATTAAGAAACCCGAGTAGGAGAAGAAAGGAAAAGCATGGGTTTTTTTTACTTACGACGAGGCCGCCCAAAATTCAAACGTAATCGTAGGTATTTTATTTGTCTTTAGTATTCTGGTTTACATCCTTATTGATTCTGGTATGACTCAATCGTTCATATCTAATGCATGTCTAGCTAAGGTTAATACTTTGTGTCGAAGAATGATAGAGTACTAGAGATTATAATGCCATCAGGAGGAACTATTGATACAAATTGGATAGTAAAGGGGGTACACATAAATTTTGATGGATTGACTTTAGAGACCGACTTGTATGTTATAGAGATGAAGGATTTTGATATTATTTAATGTATGGATTGGTTAGGTAAAAATCGACCCACGATAGTATGTTTTGAGAAGAAGGTAATTTTTCAAAGATCGGGAGAAAAAGAGTTCAAATTTTATGGATCGAAGATTAAGGCACTTCCTCGCATCATCTCCGCTTTAAAGACTGACGGCATGATGATGAAGCCTAATTGTCAGGGGTATCTTTTTAGTTTTATTAGCACCTCATCTCAAGAGAAAGTATTAGATGATGTACCAATAGTACGTAAGTTGCTAATGTGTTTCCCGATGATCTATTGGGTACTCCGCCCGATAGATAAGTGGAATTCACGATAGATTTGGTACCTGGAGCTACTCATATGTCCAAAGCCCTATACCGAATGGTACCAAATGAATTACAAGAGTTGAAGATGCAGTTAGAAGAACTTCTAGACAAAGGGTTTATTAGACCGAGTGTATCTCCATGGGAAAGATGGTACAATGAGAATGTGCATTGACTATCGTGAACTAAATAAGTTGACGATCAAGAATAAGTATTCCCTTCCCAGGATTGAGGATCTATTTGATTAGTTAAAGGGTACATCCATGTTCTCGAAAGTTGATTTAAGGTTGGGCTACCATCAGCTGAAGATAAAGTCGGTAGATGTACCAAAGACGACATTTAGGACTCGATATGGACATTATGAGTTTACATTTATGCCCTTTGGCTTGATGAATGCTCTTATGGTGTTTATGGACTTGATGAATAGGGTGTTCTGGACATGTTTGTCATCGTATTTATTGACGACATACTGGTATAATCAAAAGATTTTCAGCAACATGAAGAATGTTTTAAAATAGTTTTGGAAATACTGCATGAGGAAAATTTATTTGCCAAATTCAAGAAATGTGAATTTTAGCTAGATCGAGTGGGATTTTTAGGCGATATGGTTTCAGCACAAGGAATTGAAGTGGACCAACCAAAGTTGATGTTGTGACCAATTGGACGAAACCTAAAAATGTTGGAGACGTGAGGAGTTTTCTAGGTTTAGTCGGCTACGATTTATAGAAGGATTTTCCAAGATTGCGAGTCCTATGACATAGTTGACTTGGAAGGGTATTAAGTTTGTATGGTCAAAGAAATGTGAGTGAAGTTTTCAAGTGTTAAAGGACATGCTAGTATCAGCACCAGTGTTGACTATACCTTATGGTTCGGAAGGCTTTACAATTTATAGTGATGCATATAAACTTGGTTTAGGATGTGTGTTGATGCAACATGGGAAAGTGATAGCTTATGCTTTGAGGAAATTGAAATAATATGAACAGAATTACCCTACTTGGACCTCGAACTGGCAGGGATAGTGCAGGCCTTGAAGATTTGGCACCACTATCTATATGGGAGCAAGTGTGAGATCTACACCGATCACAAGAGTCTTAAATACTTCTTCAACCAGAAGGAGTTGAATATGAGATAGCGACAGTAGTTAGAATTAGTGAAGGATTATGACTGCTCTATCTTGTACCATTCGGGTAAGGTTAACATAGTCGCTGATGCGTTGAGTAGAAAAAACATAGGACAATTGTTAGTACTGTGTACGAGGTAGGATTATTTAATTAGAAATTTTGAAAACCTGAGAATTGAAGTATTTACTTTACGAGTAAGGACATCATCAATTTTAGCATGTCTTACTATGAAATCAACACTCAGGGATTGAATAGTAGCTGCTCAATGACCCATTTTTAGAAAAGATTAGGGCTGAGGTGGGAACAGAGAAGGTGAAAGGCTTTGAAATAGCCGAAGATAAAGCCCTGAAGTTGAAAGGCTGACCAAAGGATGAGGTATTGATGAATGAGATTATGAGAGAGGCTCATTCTACTCCTTATGTCGCTCACCCAGGTGGAACTAAAATGTATAACGATTTGCGTGGAATTAATATGCATTGAAGTGATACAAATTTGTAAATTCTTGATAGGAGAAAAATGTAGGATGAATTGTGAATGACAGAATCTGATCTCATAAGGACAGTTGAAGAGTTATATACAAAGAAAAATAGTGGAGACGAAAGTCTTAGATGGTGTTTGGTGAGAATTAAAATTAAATTTTTAGTGGATTGTGATAGAAGTTTATGAAATGTATGGTCGAAAAGACGTGACGACACCCATAAAAGATGTTATTAATATTGATTGTTTGACTTTGACTTAAATAAAAATCATATTTTAATCCGTCCAAACGGGTTCGCCACCCTACCCTACCGTAGGCAGATTCAAAGGAGAAGTTAGTTAAGTGACACCTTATAGAGAGAACCTAACAGAAAAAATATAAAAATAAAATCTTTAATAATAGCGAGAGAAAAATGTGAATCTTTAAAACACGTGAATTTTTAACGACATTCTTCCTGGGAAATCCCGTCTCTGTGCCAGGAAGAAGAGAGCAAAAGGCAGCTGGTTCTCCATCATATTCTAAACCCCTCTCTCTCTCTCTCTCACTCAAGTTTTTATTCACTCATAGTGTTACACAACTAGAAATTTTATACAATCAATCATACATCACAAAAGTGTTTTTCAATAACTATCTCCACCTACTACCACTTAGCCTTACATGACAACAACTTAACTTGTTGCAGGACCATACTTTGCTTAAGTTATAATATATAACTTAGGCTAGAAATAAGTACATAAAACATAGGACAAATGATAACAAAAACATTGGTTTGATGACAACAAAAGTATCACACAACTATCAACACTCCTCCTTGACACTTTTGCTGGAAACACCAAGATAATTTCTCAATGTTTCAAATCTTCCTTTAGGCAAAGCTTTTGTTAGAATGTCAGCATATTGATCTCCAGAATTGCAATGCTCCAGCTCCACTTCTTTCATTTCTTGTGCTTCCCTGATTGAGTGATATTTGATCTTGATGTGTTTTGTCCTTCCATGAAACACCGGATTATTTACCATGGCAACATCTGATTGATATCACAATTAATGGTTGTTACCTTAGTTTGTTTATGTTTTAGATATTCCACCACTTTCCTGAGCCAGATTGCTTGATTTATAGCCTCAGATGTAGCTATGTACTCTGCTTTAGCTGTTGATTGAGCCACGATTTTTTGCTTGACAGAATTTCAGCAAACAATGCTTGAACCAACATAAAACACATAGCAAGAGGTGCTCTTCATGTCATCAATTGATCCAGCCCAATCACTATTAGTAAAACCAGTTAAAAACAGAGTTCCTGATTTCCTGAAATTCATTCCCATCTCCTCTGTTCCTTTAACATATCTCAACACTCTCTTAGTAGCTTGGAAATGATTTACACTTGGTTCTTATCTAAATCTGGATAACATATTTACAACAAACATGATATCAGGTCTTGTTGTTGTTAAATAGAGCAAGCAAGCAACCAAACTTCTGTAAAGTTTTTCATCTATTTTCTTGGCTCCATCTTCTTTCATCAGCTTCAAATTTAAAACAAAATGAGTGTTAACTGGCTTAAAATCTCCATGTTGAACTTCCTTAGCATATCTTCTTTGACAAACAAAGATTCCATCTTGTGATTGTTCAATCTCCATTCCAAGGATGTACTTCATTTCTCCCAAGTCAGTCGTCTCAAACACTTTCTTCATTTCATCTTTCACGTTTTCAATCAGTGTTGCATTGCTACCTGTGACCAGAAGATCATCAACATACACGGATATGATGATCAATTCCTCCTCAACTTGCTTTATGTACAGTGTTTGCTCATTCATGCTTTTGATGAAACCAAAGCTGCCTAAGTAATCATCTATTCTGCTATACCAGGTCCTTGGAGCTTGCTTAAAGCTGTATAATACTTTTCTTAACAAATACACTTTATCCTCATTTCCAGCTACAGTGGAGCTTTCTGGTTGCTCAATGAAAATTTCTTCATTTAAGTGTCCATTTAGAAATACTAATTTCACATCTAATATATCTTCCAGCCTTTTTGAGCAGCTATGGCAAACAACATCCTTATTGTTTCAAACCTGGCCACTGGAGCAAATGTATCAGTAAAGTCAATGCCATATTGTTGAGCACAACTTTTTACAACTAGCCTAGCCTTAAGTTTGTTGATAGAACCATCAGCATTCAACTTGGTTCTATATACCCACTTAACTCGAATTACATTATTGTTTTTTGGTCTGTCAGCCAGCACCCATGTCCCATTATTTTCAATCACTTTCAGCTCCTCCTTTATTGCATCTATCCACCCTTGTGAATCAGCTGCTTCAATAAAGTTTGAAGGCTCCAGCACGGCTGAATTACGGGTAGCATAGTATCCTTAAGTGATCTAGTTTTGATCACTTCATTTTCTGAATCTGATCCACTATCAGGTTCAGCTTCATCTTCATTGGTGACAACATCTTTTTCTTGTAGAACCTGTCTTGGAACCTCCAATTTGTTCACAGTACTTGATTCCAAATTCCATGAAGAATCTTCATCACTGCTAGACATCATCTTTTGGTTTAAGGATTATATACCCTATATCTTTTTGCATTTCCACAATAACCAACCAAGATACCAACTTCAGCCCTTTGACTTAGCTTATCCCTTTTTGCATCAGGAATGTGAGTGTAACATATGCTTCCAAACACTTTCAGGTGAGCCACATCAGATTTCACTCTATAACATGCTTCGTAGGGTGTTTTTTTGTCCAAGGCTTTAGTTGGTGACTTATTAAGAGGGTATATGGCTGTGTTCACAGGTTCAGCCCAAAATTCCTTTGGTACCATCTTCTCCAACATCAGACATCTGGCCATCTCTATAACTGTTCTATTATTTCTTTCACAAACTCCATTTTGCTGAGGTGAATAGGGAATAGTTAGCTGATGTTTGATTCTAACTTCATTACAGAATTTGTCAAACTGGCTGTAGGTATATTCAGTGCCATTATCTGTCCTTATGGCCTTAATCTTGCAGTCACTTTCATTATCTACAAAGCTTTTAAACTTTTGAAAAGCTGCTGCAACTTCAGACTTCATTTTCAGAAAATAAACCCAACACATCCTTGTTAGATCATCTATAAAGAGAACAAAATATCTGCTACCATTTAGAGTTGGTGTTCTCATTGGACCATACACATCAGAATGGACTAATTCCAGTTTACTTGAAGCTCTTCTTGACTGATTTTTAGAAAGTGGCAACTTGGTTTGCTTTCCCAATTGACAAACATATCACACACAAGCATCATCATTTACTTTTGGCATATTCTCCATAAGTTTTGGTTCATTCAGGTGCTTGAGTGAAGTGTAATTAGAATGTCCAAAACGTTTATGCCACATGGAAGACTCAATCAAAGTACTGGTCAGAGCATGAGGTTTTATATTTTTCCATTCCAAAGGGAAGCTTCTATGTTTCATTTCAACTGTCATTAGCTCAAGGTTATTAGGATCCAATATAGTGTAGCTACTGTCCTTAAATATTAAGGTATAATTCTTCTCAATCAACTATCCAACACTTACCAGACTTTGATCTATATCAAGCAGATAAAGTACATGAGAAATAAATTTGATACCTGATGGCGTCTTGATAGAAACTTTCCCAATTCCTCTCACTTCTACATACTCTCCATTTCCAACCTTAACTCTTGATCTGTATGTATCATTTAATTCCACAAAGATGCTTGAGTTTGAAGTCACGTGATGAGTGCATCCACTGTCTAGCAACCAAGTTTCAACCCAGCTGCTAACTCTGTAGTTTATGGCTGAAAAAATATGCTCATCCTACTGATTTTCAGCTATTTTAGCCTACTGCAGATCCTTTGGTTTTTACATACCTTTTCCACATGACCAAACTGCTTGCAAGCTCTACATTGAACTCTAGGTCTAAACCAATACCACTTTGGAGAATGACCTTTTCTTTTGCAATGAGGACATGGAGGATACTTTGCATCCTTGCTTGCACCTTTGTTGTTTTCAACCTTCTTCTTCTCGTGTTGTGATTTCTTCACTCCAAAACTGATTTGAACTTTATGTTTTCCTTTAACAAACAAAGCTCATTCAACATGTTCTTTTTTGCATGAAGAGTCTCCTTTGTTCTGTAGCTTGAAGTGCATTCATAAGCTCAGCCAAGGATATGCTTGAGAGGTCTCTTAAGTTCTCAAGAGAAGAGATTTTGGATTTAAAATTTTTAGGCAAACTTATCAACACTTTTTCTACAACCCTCTTGTCGGTAAATCACCTCCCAATAGCCTTATTTGGTTCACCACTTTTATCAGCCTATCAGCAAACTCCTTCACCGTTTCTGTATCCTTCATCTTCAAGGTTTCAAACTCCCTTCTAAAGTTGAGCACTTGCGTCTGCCTTGTTCTTTCATGGCCTCAAAACTCTTCCTTTAATCTGTCCAAAGCTTTCTTTGCAGTTTCACAGGTTATGATCCTCGTGAAAATTGCATCTGAAACAGTAGATTGAATGTAAGAAAGGGCCTTGAACTTCTTTACTATCCCTTCACTATGCTGCTTCAACTGAGCAATGGTTGGATTAGTTCTCAATGGTCACAGTTCTGTTTCTGTTCCTATTTCTATGATTTTCCATAGATCATAAGCCTTCAAGTATGCTTTCATTTTTGCAGCCCAAAAATCATAGTTTTCTCCTGTAAACACAGAAGGTAATGGTGCTGAAAAACCACTTGAAGCCATCTCGCTCACTTACCAAACACTCAGCTATTTCAGTGAAGGATAGCTCTCTGGTTTTCTCTTAGAACACTGCCATTTTGCAGCTTCTTCAAAGATCAGATTAAGCTCTGATACCACTATAGGTATATGAAGAACAAAGAGAAGAAAAAGATAAGTTTTTATTCGCTCATGAAGTGTTACATGGTTGGAGATTTTATACAATCAATCATACATCACAAATGTGTTTTTCAACAACTATCTCCACCTACTACCACTTAGCCTTACATGACAGCAACTTAACTTATTGTAGGACCATACTTTGCTTAAGTTATGATATATAAATTAGGCTATAAATAAGTACACAAAACATAGGACAAATGATAACAAAAACAATGGTTTGATGACAACAAAAGAGTCACACAACTATCAACATCATTTGAGTAGTTTTCTTACCAAAACTGTGTCATTGAAATAAATTGGAAGATTTGAATTATGAATAGACCTTTTAGTTTGGTTTAATCCAAAGGTATCGATTATTTCAATTTATTTCAGCTTTCGAAATCAATGACTTTGGTCTAACACTTGCTTCTCGATTCTACTTCATCACTTGCGGCATGATTTGTGCATTTGAGGCCAGAATTAATTATCTAAAAATGAACAAAAAGGAAGGATAATTGCCCGTAAAATNTTCATCTTTTTATTTTCTTTTTGTATAAATTACCTAACTCTACTAAAATGTTATAAAACTATAGCGTGACTTTCAACCAACAAGCAAATACACAGAAATAGCTTAGGGTTGGTGGCACCAGGTTAGATATACTTAATGTCATATCTGGAGCTGAGTTGGTCGAGGTAGTTATGTCTAGGGAGCACTTCTGGTAATATCTAGATGAACTGGTTGACATTTCTCTCAAGTGGAGGCCATTGATGTGTCTTCGAACAAGACCAGGTGAGGGTAGCCTACATAAGAGAGTTCTTTAGGATTCTAGAGTTATTGGAGACGTTGGGGTTAGAGCAATATGCGAGGGCCTACTATTCAAGGCCATGTATGGTTTGTGAGCAATGCGATCCTCCAAGTGAGGATGTATTTACTTATTCACCCTTCTTCCATTAGGTGTTGATGTCCTAAAGCTTGCTCCCACTCAATTGGTGCTAACTAGGTAGAGTTAAATGGTAGCCTCATGGCTTCAATCCCACAAGGTCATCCATGGTGAGGAGATTCCCTTCCACGTCTTTCAGACGTTGTACTAGTCTCGAACAACTGCTAAGGGATGGTAATGCATTATGCCTTAGGGCTCTAATAGCCACTTTATAGTGGGCTTTCCTAGTTTAATCAAGCACTGGAAGGAGAGATGGCTCTAAGTTTGAGGTAAATGGCAAACTATTTAAGAAAATGCCTTACAAGCTCTGGCCGTCATAGGAAATACTCCAGCACCAATGAATTTTGCTTGTAGAAGTTGAGGTATGGGTAGTCCGGATCTTGAATAGTATACTTGTGCATTTCTTTCTATTTTGTAGATAGTCTCTTTTGGTGTGAAAATTGACTTTTAAAGTGGGATATCATCTATTCGATCTATGCTTCCCATTGAATTAAGGCATTTGTTGAACCGTGTGACACTTTTGTTGTCAACAAACATTAGTTTTTTGTTATGGTTTGTCCTTAGTATTTTGTATTCAATTGTAGTCTAAGTTATATAGTATAACTTAGGTAAGAAAGGACCTGAAGCAATCGAGTATGCAACCAAGTATGGTAGAAGTGGTAGTAGGTAGAATGGTTGGTAGAAAAATACTTTTGTAATGGATCAAATGATGGCTTTATATAGCAGCTGTGTAACACTATTTCGATATGATTGAAATCTCTACATTTTCTCATCTTGGTCTTTCATAATCCATCAGTGATATCAGAGCTCTTGTTGATCTTAGAAGGACCGTAAAAGAGCAGAAAAAACCAAACAATCCGATAAGAATTGCACAATCCGGTAAGTTCTATCAAAACCGGTAAGAACTTTCCATTCTGGTAAGAACTACACCAATAGCCCTGAGAAAAAAACCAGTGACTAACCTTCATATATAGCCGAGTGTTTTTGGTGAGTAATGATATGGCTTCAAGTGGTTTTTCTACCCCTTTACCTTCAGCATTTATAGGAGAAAATTATGACTTCTGGTCTGTAAAGATGAAGGCATACCTGAAAGCTTATGACCTTCGGGAAATCACAGAAATCGGAGTTAAACCACCACCATTGAGGGCTAATCCAACCATTGCTTAGTTGAAGCATCATAGTGAGGAGATAGCCAAGAAGTTTAAGGCCCTTTCTTGCATACAACCAGTCATCTCAAATACCATTTGCACAAGGATTCTAACCTATGAAATAGCAAAGGAAGCATCTAACGGGTTGAAAGAAGAATTTCGAGGCAATGAAAGGACCAGACAGATGTAGGTGTTGAACTTCAGGAAGGAGTTTGAAACCTTGAAGATAAAGGACTCAGAAATGGTTAAAGAGTTTGCTGATAGGTTGATAAAGGTAGTAAATTAGCTAAGGCTGCTAGAAGATGACTTACCAGATAAAAGAGTAGTGGAAAATGTGTTGATAACTCTGCCAGAGATGTTGGAATCCAAGGTCTCTTCTCTTGAAGATTCTAGGGACTTGGCTAGCATCTCCTTGGCTGAACTTGTAATTGCTCTTCAAGCCACAAAACAAAGAAGATTGTTCAGGCAAGAAGAGCAGGTTGAAGGAGCTCTATTTGCAAAAGGAAAATAGAAAGCTCAAACTAGTTTTGGTAGAAGAAAAACTCAAAACGAGAAGAAGGAAGTAGAAGCTAAAGGCTCAGGCAATGATATTAAGTATCTTCCATGTCCTCATTGCAAAAGGAAAGGCCATTATCCCAAATGGTACTGGTTCAAGCCTGGTGTACAATACAGATCCTGCAAGCAGTTTGGTCATGTGGAGAAAGTCTACATAAACCAAAAAGAAAAGAAGGAGATACAGCAGGCCACGGTAGCAGAAGATCAGCAGGAGGAGGACCTTTTTTTTCAGCCAGCAGCATGGTTGAAAATTGGTTGCTTGATAGTGGCTACATTCATCATATGACTTCAAATTCAGATATCTTTGTGGAATTAAATGATGCATATAGATCGAAAGTTAAGATGGAAAATGGAGAGTATGTGGAGGTGAAAGGAATTGGAAAAGCCTCAGTCCAAACGCCATCAGGTATCAAGTTCATTTATGATGTTCTTTATACGCCTAACATTGATCAAAATCTTATTAGTGTTGGCCAATTGGTTGAGAAGGATTATACCTTAATATTTAAGGATAGTAGCTGTACTATATTGGATCAAAATAATCTCGAACTAATGACAGCAGAAATGAAGCATAGGAGTTTTTCTTTGGAATGGAAGAATGTTAACTCACATGCATTTGCTAGTACTGTGGTTGAGTTTGAATTATGGCATAAACGTTTTGGGCATGCCAATTACACTTCACTCAAAAACTTGAATAAACTAGAGCTAGAGCAAAACATGTCAAAGGTGAGTGATGATGCTTGTGTTTGTGATATCTGTCAATTGGGAAAACAAACTAGGCTATCTTTTCCTAAAAACCAGTCTAGAAGAGCACAAACCAAGCTGCAATTGGTCCATTATGATGTCTGTGGCCTTATGAGAACTTCAACCTTGAATGGAATCAAATACTTTGTTCTCTTTATTGATGATTTAACTAGAATGTGCTGGGTTTATTTCCATAAGATGAAGTCTGAGGTGCTTGCACTTTTTCAGAAGTCTTAAGAATCTTGTGGAGAATGAAAGTGACTGCAAGATAAAGGCTATAAGGACTGATAATGGGATCGAATATACAGTAATCAGTTTGACAGATTTTGTGAGGAAGTAGGAATCAAACACCAGTTAACCATTCCTTACTCACCTCAGCAAAATGGAATATGTGAAAGGAAAAATAGGACAATCATGGAAATGGTAAGATGTTTGATGCTGGAGAAGAAAGTGCTAAAAGAATTCCTAGGATGATGTAGTAAACATAGCCATTTATCTTCTCAATAGGTTACCTACAAAGGCCTTGGATAAATTAACTCCTTATGAAGCCTCGTATGGAGTTAAGCCAAATGTTTCTCACTTGAAGGTGTTTGGAAGTACATTCTACACTCACATACCAGATGTAAAAAGGGACAAGTTGAGTCAAAAGGCTGAAGCAGGTATTTTGGTTGGCTACTGAGATAATGTAAAAGGATACAGAATCTATAATCCCCAAACTAAGAAAATGATTTCCAGCAGGGATGTCAAGTTTGATGAAAATTCTTCATGGAATTAGGGGTCAAGTTCAGTGAATAAAGTTGAGGTTCTAAGATAGATTCAACAAGATAAAGATGTTGTTATCAACGAAGAAGAAGCTGAACCTGATAGTGGATCAGATTCAGAGAATGAAGTAATTAAAACTAGATCACTTGAGGATATCTATGCTACTTATAATTCAACCATGTTGGAGCCTTCAAACTTCACTGAAGCAGCCAATTCTCAAGCATGGATAGATGCAATGAAGGAGGAGCTTAAGGTGATTGAAAAGAATAGAACATGGGTGCTGGTTGACGACCAAAAAATAAGAATATGATTGGAGTAAAGTGGGTGTATAGAACCAAAATGAATGATGATGGTTCTATTAACAAGTTTAAGGCTAAGCTAGTTGTGAAAGGCTATGCTCAACAATATGGAGTCGATTTTACTGATACATTTGCTCCAGTAGCAAGGTTTGAGACAATAAGGTTGCTATTTGCTATTGCTGCTAAAAAAGGATGGAGGATATACCAGCTAGATGTGAAATCTGCCTTCCTAAATGGGCACTTGAATGAGAAAATTTTTATTGACAACCTGAAGGCTTCATTGTAGCTGAAAAGAAGGACAAAGTGCACCTATTGAGAAAAGGATTTATATGATTTAAAGCAGGCTCCAAGAACCTGGTACAGTAGGACAGACGAATACTTGAGCATCCTTGGTTTCATTAAAAGCATCAATGAACAAACACTTTACATTTAGCAAGTGCAGAAGGATTTGATCATCATCTCTTTGTCTGTTGATGACCTTCTAGTCACGGGTAGTAATGGAGCATTGATTGAAATGGTGAAGGTTGAAATGAAGAAGGTGTTTGAGATGGACAATGAAGTACTTCCTTGGAATGGAGATTGAGCAATCAAAGGATAGAATTTTTGTTTGCCAAAAGAGATATGCTAAAGAGGTGTTAAGGAAGTTTAACATGGAGAATTGTAAGCTAGTTAACACTCTTTTTGTTCAGAACTTAAAACTGATGAAAGATGATGGAGCAAAGAAGATTAATGAGAAAGTTTACACAAGTTTAGTTGGCTACTTGCTCTACTTAACTGCCACCAGACCAGACCTACTGTTTGCTGTGAAATGCTATCTAAATTCAGGCAAGAACCTAGTGAAAATCATTTCCAAATTACCAAGAGGGTGTTGAGATATATTAGAGGAACAGAAGAGATGAGGATTAGCTTCAAGAAATCAGAATCTCTATTTTTAACTAGTTTCACTGATAGTGATTGGGCCTAATCAGTTGATGATATGAAGAGCACTTCTGGCTATGATTTCTATGTTGGATCAAGTATTGTTTGCTGAAATTCAGTTAAATAAAAAATGTGGCACAATCAATTGCTGAAGCTAAATATAGCAGCATCTGAAGTAACAAATCAGGCTATCTGGTTGAGGAAAATGATGGAAGATCTGAGGCATAAACAACCTGAGGCAACAACCATTCTTTGTGACAACCAATCAGTAGTTTCTATGGTGAAAAATCCAGTGTTCCATGGAAGGACTAAGCATATAAAGATCAAATACCATTTCATCAAGAAAGCTTAAGAAAAGAAAGAGGTAGAGCTGAAGCATTGCAGGTCTGAAGATCAAATTACAGATATACTAACTAAAGCTTTGCCTAAGGAAAGATTTGAAACACTAAGAGAATTTCTTGGTATTTCCAGCAAAAGTTTTAAGGAGGAATGTTAAACCGTGTGATACTTTTGTTGTCAACAAACATTAGTTTTTTGTTATGGTTTATCCTTAGTATTTTGTATTCAATTGTAGTCTAAGTTATCTATTATAACTTAGGCAAGAAAGGACCTGAAGCAATCAAGTATGCAGCCAAGTATGGTAGAAGTAGTAGTAGGTAGAATAGTTGGTAGGAAAATACTTGTGTAATGGATCAAATGATGGGTTTATATAGCAGTCGTGTAACACCATTTCAGTATGATTGAAATCTCTACATTTCCTCATCTTTGTCTTTCATAATCCATCAGAATTACTCCAAAGTGATCTTCATTTCATTTTTGGCTTCAAATAATAATTTTTTAAGTACTGACACCTATTTTCTTACTGTAGAAAATTATCGAAGAAGGTTATCCCAAGGTCACTAATGGCCCAAACAAATTGGCTTTGCTGCTACAAGAAACTAAGGACGATCTTTGTTCCTTATAGAGAGCAGATGGACAGCCTCGAAAGAATCAATAGGGGCTGGCCCTAAAAGAGGATGTGCCTGAAGAGGTGGGATAGGCATAAAGGCAAAGAAAAGAAAGACATCGAGGCACTAGGGCCTTCCACTCTTACTCCATGATCGTTATTCCTCCTCTTACCTTCCTAATTAGAGTTTCGCCAAAGTGACAATAAACCAGGACGAGGTGGAGGTTAAACCTTGACCTCATGGAAAATTGAAAAAATCGGCCCCTAAAGCCGAAGTGATAAATAGGTATATCTAGATCCAATGATAAGGATCTGCCCGAGGCAGTCACTTAAGTGCTGACTCTTGAAGTTTCCACTATCGCCATTGCCTTTTATAAGTGCTAGACAGAGCAGTAATCCAATTATATCTTCCAATGTGATACCAATGAATCCTTGATAGTTGAGATGGACTATATCCCTGGTCTTGGAGTTAACCTAGTTGTACAAGATTTACTAAGAGATTTATAGAGCAGAAATAGGTAGTCCATGGCTAAACTCGCTTCGATCCAAAATTTTGAGTATAAGTAGAAGAAAGTTAGGGCTGCCGGAGGCAATAGTGGCTTCTAGGGAAGAGGGCCTTATGAAGGTAAAATTGATTGAGAGGGAGGCGGTCCAGTTAAAGCGAGAAGTCTATGAATCCCAATACAAAATAGCTGCCATGACACAAGAGTGAAGACTTCATATAAAATCAGAAGATAGTCATTGAAGCCCTTGAGGTGACCAACTAGGAGAATGTCGAGCTAAGGATTGAGGTCAAGTCCAGTTTGTCGAATACACCAACATATCTGAAGAAAATTTATCCCCGCTTGTGCTGGAACGATTGGTTTAACTTTCGTAGTTAGTTTGCAGGCGGGTTATTTGCTTTGTGGGAGCATCACAATGTGTACTAGATTTGAGGCAGCATCTTCGCGTCCTGAATAGGATCAAGATTTTCTATATACTCAAGCTAATCATCCAAGATAATATTGAAGCTTGTGGCTAATGAATCCAGTCAAAATACTGATCTCTCCAAACTCTCAGGCAAGCAGAGGCCATGATCAGTAGGAATTAGTTCTACTTGACCAAACCTCCCAACACCATCAAGCTTCCTGACAAAAAGATTAGTCACATGCCTATCTGTGTTAAGAATCCTAATGTCTAATACCCTGACAAACATCATTTGCAGACAAGAAAATGACCAAATCAAATTATAGATCTGGAAAAAACATCCTTAAGAGTGGACTCAAACATTTAAACAAATGGAGAATTTATAGTCAAAATAGCCACCTTCAATCATTCAACATTTTCTTTAAATTGCACAACCTTCAGACTGTGATTACCTTCAATAGTGTAAGATTATTAATTCAAAGGGAATGAACTTATCGGATTTACATAAGGCTTACCGATTTTGTAAAAGCTTACGGGATTGACAAGGAGCTTACCGGTTTTGAAATAAAATACTGAACTTACCGTATTTATACTAAGTTAACCGTATTTGCAATATGCTTACCGATTTTGCTTAATTCTTACCGATTTTGACAGAGAAAGAGAATACTCTATTTTCTAAGAATAAAGAATGGAGAAGGAATAAGCTACTTTCGTTTAATTTCTTGCAGAATATATAACATTACAAAATACATGATTTTCAACAACATCCTACCTACTTCACTCTATCAAGTTGTCAAATAAAAAATGGAAGACCATACTTAGATAACTTTTCAAGTAAGTTAAACCAACAACTGAAGTACTTAAATCTCATGACATTGGTTACAAAAACAATAATCCAATGATGACAAAACGTGACAGCCAAAATAACAAACTAAATTCAACATTCCTCCTTGTCACTTTTGCTAGAAACACCAAGAAGATCTCTTAGTGTTTCAAACTTTCCTTTCCCCAATGACTTGGTTAAGATATCAGCATGTTATTCATTAGACCTGCAATGTACCAATTCAATTTCTTTCTTTTCTTGTACCTCCCTGATTGAATGGTATTTAATCTTGATGTACTTGGTCCTACCATGGAACACATGGTTCTTAACCATTGCTGCTGTACTCTGATTGTCACAAAATATGATGGTTCCTTCATCTGGTTTATGCTTTAAATCTTCTAGCACTTTCCTTATCCAAACAGCTTAATTTGTAGCTTCTGATACATCAATATATTCAGCCTTTGCAATTGATTGAGCTACAATTTTTTTGCTTTGATGAATTCCAGCAAATGATGCTTGATCCAACATAGAATATATATCATGATGTGCTCTTCATATCCTCTGGACTCCCAGCCCAATCACTATCTGTATAGCTAGTTAACTTCCAACTTTCTGACCTCCTAAACCAGATTCCTAAATCCTCTATTCCTTTAACATATCTTATGACTCTTTTAGCTGCCTGAAAGTTTAATTCACTAGGCTCTTCTCTGAATCTGGAAAGGATATTTGCAGCATAAGTCAAATTAGGTCTAGTTGATGTGAGGTAGAGCAGGCAACCAACAATACTCCTATAAACCTTTGTATCTATTTTTTTAGCATCATCATTCTTCAGCAGATTTTGATTTTGAACCAAGGGAGTTGCTACTGGTTTACAATTCTCCGTGCTAAACTTATTCAAAATTTTCTTAGCATACTTCTTCTGGTATATGAAGATCCCTTCATCAGATTGGTTGATCTCCATTCCTAGAAAATACTGCATCTCCCCCCAAGTCTGTCATCTCAAATGCTTTCTTTAAATTAGTCATCACTCCTTCAATCAATGCAAAGTTGCTTCCTGTAATCAGCAAATCATCCACATATAATGATATGATTACCAGCTCCATTTTCTCCTCATTTACATAAAGAGTCTGTTTATTCACACTTTTAGTAAAGCTAAGACAGGTTAAATGCTCATCAATCCTGCTGTACCAAGCTCTTGGAGCTTGCCTTAATCCATATAAAGCTTTCTTTAGAAGATAACTTTATCCTCCATTCCATGAGTCACAAATCCTTCAAGTTGTTTAATGAAGATTTCTTCATTTAAATAGCCATTTAGGAATGCTGATTTTACATCCAAATGAAAGAATTTCCACCCTTTTTGAGCTGTCATTACCATCAGCAACCTGATTGTTTCATACCTTGCAACTGGAGCAAAGGTATCTATGAAATCTACTCCAAACTGTTGTGCACACCCCTTGACAACCAACCTTGCTTTCAGCTTGTTAACTGATCCATCAGGGTTCAACTTCATTTTGTACACCCATTTAACCCCTATCACTTGCTTATACTAAGGTCTCTCTATCGATTCCCAGGTGTCATTCTTCTCTATCATTTTGATTTCCTCCTCCATTGCAGCTATCCACTTAGATGATTTTGAGGCTTCAACAAAGCTTGTAGGTCCCACAATTGTAGCATTACATCTAGCATAGACATCTGCTAGAGGTCTCATTTTCACCCTACCTTCATCTGTTTCAGAATCATCATCATTGTCACCAAGTTCCAATTTATCCTCATCACTTTCTTCATCTCTGTTATGAGGAATCACATTACTGGTTTTCTCTTTAACTACAGAGTTAGCATCCCAGTTCCAAGTAGCATTCTCATCCACCTTGATGTCTCTACAGGAGATTACCTTTCTTGACTAAGGGTTGAACACCCTATAACCTTTGGCATTGTTGCAATAGCCAACAAGTATTCCAATTTCTGCTTTATCACTGAGTTTGTCCCTCTTTGCATCAGGAACGTGAGTATAACACACTCCCAAACACCTTTAAATTTGAGATTTTAGGTTTAGCATTATACCAAGCCTCATATGGTATCTTTCTCTCCAAGGATTTTGTTGGTAAACGATTGAGAAGATAGATTACTGTATTAACTGCCTCTGCCCAGAATTCTTTGGAAACTTTCTTCTCAATCAATAAGCACTTGGCCATCTCCATTATTGTCTTATTTTTCCTTTCACTCACACCATTATGTTGAGGAGAATAAGGAATGGTTAATTGATGCTTAACTCATTTAGCCTTACAAGAATCATCAAACTGTCTGTAGCTGTACTCAGAACCATTATCAGTTCTTATGGCTTTTATGTTGCATCATCCACTTTCATTTTCTACTATATTTTTTAATGTTTGGATTATAGCTCCAGCTTCAAACTTAGCTTTTAAAAAATAAACCCCAACATATTCTAGAGAAATCATCAATAAAAATGATGAAGTACCTGCTGCCATTCATGTAGTGGTCCTCATTGGTCCACAGATATCTGAATGCACTAATTCAAGCTTAGTTGTGACTCTCCTTGACTGATTTGTTTGGAAATGCTAGTCTGGTTTGTTTCCCAAGTTGGCAAACATCACACACATACAAACACAATTCATCCTTGATTTTAGGCAAATTTTCCACTAAACTGAACTCATTTAATTGCCTCAATGAATTGTAACTAACATGGCCAAAACGTTTATGCAATAAATTAGAATTATCCAAGACAGAAGTGAGTGCTTGTTTGGTGATGTTTTTCCAATCAATATGGAAATTTCTGTTCTTTATTTCAACTATCATTACTTTACTTCCAGTTTTATCTAGTATTGTGTAGGCATTTCCTTAAATATAAGTGTATGGTTTTTTTCAAGTAATTGCCCTACACTAATTAGATTTTGATCAATCTCAGGCACATAAAGAACACCAGTTATGTATTCAATACCTGCAGATGTCTGCACTTCAATTACACCAATCCCCTTTACATCAACATAGTCTCCATTTCCAACCTTCAACTTAGATGAGTAGGCCTTGTTCATTTCAACAAAGATACTTGAGTTTGCTGTCATGTGATGTGCACAGCCACTATCTAGCAACAAATTTCCTCCTTTGTCATTGGCCCGAATAGCTGTAAATAGGTGTTCCTCCAGCAGATCTTGCTGATTCTCTGCAACTTGAGCCCGCTGCTGTGTTTGCTTCCCTTTTTTCTTGTTTTGCACACATTTTCAACATGGCCAAATTGCTTGCAACCTCTGTACTGAACTCCAGGCCTATACCAACACCATTTAGGAGAATGCCCATTCCTTTTACAATGAAGACAAGGTGCAAATTTATCCTCCCTGCTGCCAGTTCTATTTCCTTCAGGTTCTTTTTTTTCAGCCTGAGGTTTCTTCACACCAAAGCTCATTTGGGCTTTGTATTTTCCTTTAGCAAATAGGGCTCCTTCTGTTTGTTCTTCTTGTCTCATTAACCTTCTTTGTTCTGTTGCTTGAAGAGCATTAACCAGTTCAGCCAAAGTAATTGATGACAGATCTCTTGAATCCTCAAGTGATGATATTTTGGCTTCAAACTTCTCAGGTAAGCTGATCAAAACCTTTTCCACCACTCTTTTATTTGGAAAATCATCTCTCAACAACCTAATCTGATTTACAACCTTCATTAACCTGTCTACAAAGTCTTTAACCACCTCAGTTTCCTTCATTTTCAAGGTCTCAAACTCCCTTCTTAGATTGAGTACCTGTATTTGTCTAGTTCTTTCATTTCCTTGGAATTCCTCCTTGAGTCTATCCCATGCTTTTTTTTTCCATTTCACAAGTCATTATCCTTGTGAAAATAGTGTCTGATATAATAGACTGAATGCAGGAAAGAGCCTTGAATTTCTTGGTAACATTTTCACTATGTTGTTTGATTTAAGCAACCGTTGGGTTAGCTCTCAATGGTGGAGGTTCAATGCCTGTCTCAGTTATCTCCCAAAAGTCATAAGCTTTGAGAAAGACTTTCATCTTTGCAGCCCAGAAATTGTAATTTTCTTCATTGAAGGCTGAGGGTAGTGGTGCTGAAAAACCAGTTGATGTCATCCTCCCTTTTTTAACTCAATTCTTCCTCCTTCTTTTCTGGTCCCTTTCTAAGAACTTGGGTGCTCTGATACTATGTAACATTATTGATTCAAAGGGAATGAACTTACCGGATTCACACAAGGATTACTAATTTTGTAAGAGCTTACCAATTTTTAAATAAAACACTGAACTTATTGGATTTACACAAGCTAACGTATTTGCAATATGCTTACCGATTTTGACAGAGAAAGAGAAAACTCCGTTCTAAGAATGGAGAAGAAATAAGCTACTTTCATTTCATTTCTTGCAGAATATATAACTTTACAAAATACATGATCTTCAACAATATCCTGCCTACTTCAATCTATCAAGTTGTCAAATAAAAAATGGAAGACCATACTTAGATAACTTTTGAAGTAAGTTAAACCAACAACTAAAGTACCTAAATCTCATGACATTGGTTACAAAAACAATATTCCAATGATGACAAAACGTGATAGCCAAAGTGACAAACTAAATTCAACAAATAGAAGTGGTCGTTATAGTCAATCAAATTAACCACAATGACACAACCTTTAGCCTGCATTAACACTCGCGACTATCGGACCTCCCAGTTGGATTACAATTTGGGCGTGATTTTGGGGATTTCTCCTTGCATGATTTTAGATTTCAATCCTCACACTGGTTAGTGAAATGGATGAAATTTACGTGCTTCAAATCACTATCGCAATGTACCTTTACATTCACTGATTACAAATTCTTCCAAGTTGGATTTGGGATTCCTTGTGTTCATTCAATTGATTTGTAGGTTAGGGTTAGGGGAGTGATTTTTGGGGGGAAATGTATGTCATCTTTCCTTTATAAAATGGTGAGTTAGCATGAATTTTTTGCGGGTAATTGCTGACGTGGGGTGAAATTCAACCATTTAAGTGGTTGCATCATTTTTCCATCAGCCGCATTGGTAGATTTCATTTGGTAAGTGATAGAGTGAGACAGAGCAAAATTCCATGGCTAATGGGACACTTGGTGAAGTTCGATGAGTAAGTCATGACATAGTGAAAATTGCGTGGCCATTGAAATATTTAACTCAAAATTTTCGGAAGAAGGATATCCTGAGGTCACTAGTGGCCCAAATAAGACAAATTGGCTTTAGTGTTCTGAGGAACTAAAGACAACCTTTGTTCCTTATAGAGAGCATAGAGAATGCCTCGAATGGACAAGTAGGGACTGGCCATCGAAGATGATGTGCTTGAAGAGGCCGGCTAGCCATATAGGCTAAAGAAAAGAAAGGCACCCAAGGCACTTGGGCCTTCCAAATCTACTCCACCATCGCTATTCGTCCTCCTACCATCCTAATTGGAGTGCCCTCGAAAGTGATAATAGGCAACGACAAAGTGGAGGTTAAACCTTGACCTCATGGAAAATTGAAAAATTAGGCCCCTAAAGCCAAAATGATAAATAGGTATACCTGGATCCAATGATAAGGATCTATCCCATGTCTTAAGAGTTAACCCAGTTGCACAAGATTTACGAAGAGATCTACAAAGCAGAAATAGGTAGTCCATGGCTAAATTCGCTTCGATCCAAAATTTTGAGGATAAGTAGAAGAAAGCTAGGGCTGCTAGAAAATAATAGAGGCTTCTAGGGAAGAGGTCCTCTGATGGATTTAGAAGACAAAGAGGAGGAAAATAATCAATTCATTCACACAAAAATGGAGATACATAGCTAAATATATATAGCCATACTTAAATACATTTTCAAATATACTTCTAACAACTATCCTACCAACTACAACTAAAACCATGCTTGTCAAAACAATAACTTGTAGTAGGTGTAAACTAGCCTAACAATCCATCATTACATGAGTTAGACATTAATCAAAAATATTGTTGAGTGACAACAAAAATGTCACACACGGTTCATCACTCTTCCTTGACATTTTTGTTGGAAACACCAAGACATCCTCTTAGTATTTCAAACCTCTCCTTAGACAATGCTTTGGTGAAGATATCAGCAATCTGTTCTTCTGAGCCGCAATGCCTTAATTCTACTTCATTTTTCTCTTGTGCTTCCCTTATGAAATGGTACTTGATATTTATGTGCTTAGTCTTTCCATAGAACACTGGATTCTTTACAATTGCTACAGCAGATTGGTTGTCACAAAGAATGGTAGTCGCCACAGCTTGTTGGTGCCTCAAATCTTTCAGAATTTTTCTCAGCCATATTGCCTTATTGGTTGCCTCTGTTGCTGCTATGTATTCTGCTTTAGCTGTGGATTGTGCCACTGTCTTTTGTTTAATTGAATTCTAGCAAACTAGGCTTGAACCGGCATAGAAGGCATATCCTGAAGTACTCTTCACGTCATCAACAGAACCATCCCAATCACTATCAGTAAAACCTCTCAAAACCAGAGTTTCTAATCTCGTGAAACTGATTCCGTAATCCTTTGTTCCTCTGATGTACCTCAGCACTCTTTTTACAGCTTGGAAGTAAATTTCACTTGGCTCTTGCCTGAATCTAGATAGTAGGTTAACAGCAAACATTACATTTGGTCTTGTGGCTGTAAGGTAAAGCAAACATCCAACCAAGCTCCTATATATATATTTTTATCAGTTTTCTTTGCACCATCATCCTTCATCATCTTTGAATTTTGAACTAAATAAGTGTTAACTAATTTTCAATTCTCCATATTGAACTTCTTTAACACTTCTTTAGCATACCTCCTTTGGTAAACAAAAATACCATCATCTGTTTGATCAATCTCCATTCCAAGGAAATACTTCATTTCACCTAGATCGGTCATTTCAAAAACCTTCTTCAGTTCATCATTTTCCTCTTCAATTAAGGTTGCATTACTCTCTGTAACTAAGAGATCATCTACATAGAGTGAAATAATGAGCAGATCCTCCTCTACTGGTTTGATATACAATGTTTTCTCATTAACACTCTTGTTGAAACCAATGCTGCTGAGATGACTGTCAATTCTGCTATACCAACTCCTTGGCGCCTGCTTAAGCCATATAAGGCTTTCCTTATTAAATACACCTTATCTTCTTCTCCTTCTTTGGTAAAGCCTTCAGGTTGCTCAATGAAGATCTCCTCATTCAGATGCCCATTTAAGAAGGCAGATTTTACATCCAGCTGATATATCTTCCATTTTGATTGAGCAGCCATTACAAATAACAATCTAATTATTTCAAGTCTGGCAATAGGAACAAATGTATCAGTAAAATCAATTCCAAACTGCCGAGCATAGCCTTTTACAACTAGCCTAGCTTTGAACTTATTGATTGAGCCATCAACGTTTTGTCCTGAATACCCACTTAACTCCTATGACATTCTTGTTTCTTAGTTTGTCAACAAGCAGCCAAGTCTTATTCATTTCAATTGCCATAAGCTTATCCTTCATGGTTTATATCCACTCCTTAGAATGTGATGCTTCATTATAGTTTGCAGGCTCCAGAATTGTAAAATTACAAGTAGCATAGATATCCTAAAGTGATATTGTTCTCAACATTTCATTTTCTTAATTTGATTCACCTTCAGGTTCAGGTTCAGGTTCAGCTTCAGCTTCATCTTTCACTTCTTCTTCATCATTACCAGCATCTTCAATTTGAGAAATCAGTCTTGAAGTCTTAGTTTTATTCACATAATTTGACTCCCAATTCCATGAAGAATTCTCATCAAACATAACATCTCTGCTGGAAACAATCTTATTGGTTTGAGGATTATAGATTCTATATCCTTTAGCATTATCACAGTAACCAGCTAGAACTCCTGCTTTAGCTTTCTGACTCAACTTGTCCCTTTTTACATCAGGTATATGCATATAGCACACACTTCCAAATACTTTCAAATGAGAAACATTTGGCTTAACTCCATACCAAGCCTCATAAGGAGTCAACTTGTCCAAAGCTTTAGAAGGCATCCTGTTTAGTAGATAAATTGAAGTGTTCACTGCCTAAACCCAAAAAACCTTAAGCACCCATTCTTCTCTAGCATTAAGTATCTTGCCATTGCCATTGATGTTCTATTCTTTCTCTTATAGACCCCATTTTGCTGAGGTGAGTAAGAGATTTTTAACTGATGTTTAATCCCTACTTCCTCACAAAATTTGTTAAACTGATTACTGGTATATTTAGTCTCATTATCAGTCCTTATAGGCTTTATTTTGTAGTCGCTTTCATTCTCTACAAGATTCTTAAACTTCTGAAATACTGCAGGCACCTCAGACTTCATCTTAAGGAAAGAAACCCAGCACATTCTAGTTAAATCATCAATAAAGAGAACAAAGTATTTGCTGCCATTCAAAGTTGAAGTTCTCATAGGGCCACAGACATCTGAATGGACCAACTGAAGCTTGCTTTGTGATCTTCTAGACTACTTTGTAGGGAAATACAGCCTAGTTTGTTTTCCCATTTGGCAGATATCACAGACATAAGCATCATCACTCACCATTGGCATATTTTCCACTAACTCTAGTTCATTCAGATTTTTGAGTGAAGTATAATTGGCATGCCCACAACGTTTATGCCACAATGCAGACTCAACCACAACACTAGCAAAGGCTTGTAAGTTAACATTCTTCCATTTGAAATGAAAACTCATATGCCTCATTTTTACTATCATCAATTCCAGATTGTTTTGATCCAAAATTGTACATCAACTATCCATAAATTTAAGGTATAGTTCTTCTCAATTAATTGGCCAACACTTATTAGATTTTGTTTAATTTTTGGAACATGCAGAACATCCGAAATGAATTTAGTACATGCTGATATCTAAACTGAAACCTTGCCAATTCCTTTCACCTCAACATACTCCCCATTCCCTACTTTCACCTTTGATCTGTTGCCATTATTCATCTCCACAAAGATATCTAAATTTGAAGTCATATGGTTGGTACAGCCACTATCAAGTAACTAAGTTTCAACCTTGCTGGAAGCTGTGCAGTTTATAGCTGAAAATAGATGCTCTTCAGACTGATCTTTTACAACTTTGGCCTGCTGTAACTCCTTCTTCTCCTTTTGATTATTGTAGACTTTTTCAACATGTCCAAATTGCTTGTAAGACCTGCATTGCACACCAGGTTGGAACCAACACCATTTGGGTGAATGGCCTTTCCTTTTGCAATGAGGACATGGATGATACTTAGTATCCTTGCCAGAGCCTTTAACTCCTACTTCCTTCTTCTCATTTTGTAGCTTCTTCCACCCTCAGCTTGTTCTTTTTGCCTGAACAATCTCCTTTGTTCAGTGGCATGAAGGGCATTCACAAGTTCAGCCAAAGAGATGCTAGCCAAGTCCCTTGAACCTTTAAGTGAAGAAATCTTGGATTCAAACTTCTCTAGCAGACTGATTAACACCTTTTCCACAATTCTCTTGTCTGGCAAATCATCTCCAAGCAATTTGATCTGGTTTACCACTTTCATTAACCAATCAGCATAGTCTTTTACCGCCTCAGTTTCTTTCATTTTCAAGGTCTCAAACTCCTTTCTCAAGTTGAGCACTTGCATCTGTCTTGTTCACTCACTTCCTTGGAATTCCTCCTTGAGTCAATCACAGGCTTCTTTTTCTGTTTCACAAGTCATTATCCTTGTGAAAATAGAATCTGAAATAGTAGACTGAATGCAGGAGAGAGCCTTGAACTTCTTGGCAACATCTTTACTGTGTTGTTTGATTTGAGCAACCGTAGGGGTTAGCTCTCAATGGTGGAGGTTCAATGCTTGTCTCAGTTATCTCCTAAAGGTTATAAGCTTTGAGATAAGCCTTCATCTTTGCAGTCCAAAAATTATAATTTTCTCCATTGAAGGCTAAGGGAAGAGGTGTTGAAAATCCACTGGAAGCCATTACTCTCACTCACACGTTTGGCTAGTGGAAGTTCCTTACTAGTTTTCTCTCAAGAATTGCTCAGAATGAAAGAAAAAATGAGGAGCTGAACTTACTGAATTTGCAAAGAGCTTACCAGGTTTTACACAACTTACCAAATTTGCACACACTTACCGATTTGAAGTTACCGAATTTGCACAATGCTTACCGGTTTTATAGGTTCCTTACCGGATTTGCAGGTTCCTTAGAGTATTTGCTTCTTGCTTACTGGATTTGCTTCTTACTTACCGAATTTTCTTCTTCCTTACCAAATTTTCTCCTTGCTTACCAAATTTGCACAGAACACTCTGTTTTTGCATTTTTTTTCAACTCTTTTTCGTCTCTTCAAAGATCGTCAACAGCTCTGATACCACTGATGGATTTTAGAAGACAAAGAGGAGGAAAATAATCAAATCATTCACACAAAAATGGAGATACATAGCTAAAAATACATAGCCATACTTAAATACATTTTCAAAGATACTTCCAACAACTATCCTACCAACTACAACTAAAATCATGCTTGTCAAAACAATAACTTGTTGTATGTGTAAACTAGCCTAACAATCCATCATTACATAAGTTAGACATTAATCAAAAATATTGTTGAGTGACAACAAAAATGTCACACATGGTTCATCACCCTCGTAAAGGTAAAATTGATTGAGGCGGAGGTGGTCTAGATAAAGTGAGAGGTCTATGAATCCCAATATAAAATGGCACCATGACATAAGAGTGAAGCCTTCATAAATAATCAGAAGATAGTCGTTGAAGCCCTTGAGGTGGCCAACAAGGAGAATGTAGAGCTAAAGATCGACGTCAAGTCTTGACTCTACCTCCATGGATAGACTTCTTCTACTATGTCCAGCTTGTCAAATCCACTAGCATACCTGGAAGACCCTTATTCCCGTTCGTCTTGGAACAATTGGTATTTCCTTCATAACTGGTCTTTAGGTGGGTTAGTTGCTTCGTAGGAGCATCACAGTGTGAACTAGCTTTGCGACATGCACTTGGTCCTACTCCCGTTCTCATCATTCCTATGATGAAAGAATGCATCTTTCGGTGAATCAAAAATTGTCTCACGGTGGCTGTCATCCACACAATATATATATAGGCAACTATGTTGGCCACTGTTTGAGTATGTTGGGCTATTCTCTATTTCTCTTAGATGACCTCCGATTTAATCTTCTCCCTGTATTTCTTTCTACTGGAGCAATTGGATTTTCATTTTAGTCTTTTTTAGTTTCCTTCACTCTCCGATACCCTTCTTCTCATACTTGGCTTTTCTTGTTCCTTATGTGATTTTTTCTTGAGGTTTTAGTTATATTTTTCCATAGACGACCCCAATATGCTGGCCTCAAAAAATTGAAATTATTTTTTAAAGCCAACAACAAGGTTTCCTGTTTGAAATTTACCAAGACTTTACTTCTTTTTTGGGTGAGTTTTTGTGGAGAATAAAAGAATGTCCTTTTTAATGTTATTTTGGACAAAAAATACACTTCAATTTTAAAATGCCAAGATTTTCAAGAGTTTCGACCCCTACTTTTGCCTTGATTCGAGATGAATTTTAGAGGGTGGAAGAATGTATCTTAACAATTTATGTATTTTGACTCTTTTGTTTTCAACAACTTTTTCCATATTTATACACAAGTTTTGGGTGCCTTTTGATAAATTGTTTTGAGCTATTCTCTCATGATTATGTTAGAAGTCATGATGAAGTCCAAGTTCAAGAACTTCATTGGAGTTTGTGTTTTAGTGAAATATTTCCATGTGATTTATAATGTGTACACATTATTTTACACCACCAACGTTTATGTTAATGGTGTTAGAGTTTGTCACTAAAAAAATCTATGTTAGAGGCTTCCAATTTTGACATGTAATGCAATGATTTAGACAACGTCTCTCAATGATATAGAGATCATCCACGATTGAGGCATGCGTTTGGTTTACTGTGCTTCGAAGGCCGAGGTGCATGTGCTTGATGACGTGCACATGCAACTGGGCCCTTAAGTGGCATATATATGGTGTTAGAGTTTGTCACTAAAAAAATCTATGTTAGAGGCTTCCAATTTTGACATGTAATGCAATGATTTAGACAACGTCTCTCAATGATATAGAGATCATCCACGATTGAGGCATGCGTTTGGTTTACTGTGCTTCGAAGGCCGAGGTGCATGTGCTTGATGACGTGCACATGCAACTGGGCCCTTAAGTGGCATATATATGGTGTTAGAGTTTGTCACTAAAAAAATCTATGTTAGAGGCTTCCAATTTTGACATGTAATGCAATGATTTAGACAACGTCTCTCAATGATATAGAGATCATCCACGATTGAGGCATGCGTTTGGTTTACTGTGCTTCGAAGGCCGAGGTGCATGTGCTTGATGATGTGCACATGCAACTGNATAGAGATCATCCACGATTGAGGCATGCGTTTGGTTTACTGTGCTTCGAAGGCCGAGGTGCATGTGCTTGATGATGTGCACATGCAACTGTGCCCTTAAGTGGCATATATATATATATATATAGGGTGTTGACATTCTAGCATCCGTGTTGTCGATATTATATCTCGTAAGTGTAAGGATTGTAACAAGTAATATAGTGGACCTATGAGTTCCAATTATCATTTTCATGAGGACTATAATTTAATACTTATTTACTATTTGTAACTTCTATTCGACGAAAACTAAATTAGGATTTGGTGATTGATTTATCTAAATTATCTAATTAAAATCAAACTATCTAAAAGCGCGCAATTAATCAAATTCGGAATTTTAAAGTATGAATGTGGATGTTAGGACTTACAACTTCATCTATGGATCTCTTTTAATTTGCTAATAAAGATTCATGATTATTGTAGTGTTCCATTGAATTCTTCTAAAGTATTCAATTTACCTATCTCGAGTTCCAATTGATTATATTTAACTAAGTCAATTCCATAACTCTATGTGAATCAGGATACACCTTAGTTAAACGCCTTAAATCTCTGAAAATTCATATAACAATCACATAAATTAGAAAATGTATCTCGACGCTTTTATACTTGTTCTCAAATTTTACTATGTGGTCTAAAACTATCACCCACCTCTCAACTATTTATAAATTAGCAAGATCATTGAATAACTGGCCAAGTAATTCAAAACATAGAGCACCATAAATAAAATCAACACATACAAATTAAACTACTAGAATCTTAAATTAAAGGATGACATGTAGATTACATTGTTTGTCCTACCTAATGATCTAGCTACTCATACTAATGAAAGAAAAATAGTTTATAACTATATTTTGAAATTTTGATGATCGAAAGAATTGGATTTCGTACCAAGAATCTTCTTCAATCTCAAAAGTCTTCAAACCCTAGTTTTTTGCCCTTTGATCTTCACAATTATATGTTTTTCTCTCTAAAATTGTGTGTATCCCTTAAAAAAAAAGAATAATGAAAACTATATATAGAAATATTGAATAACACTAAAAAAGAGTCCTAAATTATCCACCATGTAGAATTTGAGTCTAAATAGGAAACCAATAAAAGTTGGAATTTTTTAATAGTTAAGTGCACTTTGGTCCTCTACATTAAGTTTTTGTGCATCCCAGGTCCTCTTTATTTGTATGGCACGTCCTCATCTTCAAGACTTGATTATTATGGTTCCCAATTCCTCAATTTTGTATAGTTTCAATCCAATTTCATCCAAACTTGTCCAATTCGAGTTTTATCTAATCAATCAAAATAATCTAAATTAAGTAGATATTCGCTCAATATAATGATAAATCAATTAGAATAGAAGTTCGAATAAGCCTATAAATGTACTTATCAATCGGCATACAAACAGTGTCGTAAGGTCCCATGGAGAGTAGATTGGCATGACGAGCATCGTATACATAGATCAAGACTGATTTGTATATGTTATATTTTCTTGGGCAATAAGTCTTGATGGACAAGAGTGAATATAATTGTGATCTTTTGAGTCTCGATGGGTGAAGACAAATCCACATGTACTAAAAAGCACACATGTTATTAGCCATATCGATAATTGAGCTCAAATAATACACCGTAGTATGATACAAAGCCTTAAGAATTAAAAGAAAAATAAGATGTGGATCTAAGAGTATGTGAGGATATTGAAAAAGATGTGGATTCTGACAATGAGATCTTAAGGAAAGAAAATATTAGAAATCATGCATACATTCATGCATATTGTTATTTGCTTTGCATTTGCTAATATAAGTTTTCATTGTAGGTGTGATAGTCTATGTACTTGAGGTTGGTTCCAAGAACATATGACATGACTGAAAGTTATGAGTTTGACTCCAACTAACACCTAGAGAGGGATAAATAGGTGTTTGTATGCGGAATTTATATTTGTTAATTAATAACAGTAGCATATTATAATTATCAATTTTATCCAAATGACTTCACATGCAATTCTATCATATGTTGAATTACCAATAACAACACCATGAAATTGTTGATGGAGAAAACCCCTCGCCGGATAAAATCTCCGGGCATAAGCCAGTAAAATCCACTATAAACGATTAAAATTTACAGACTGTTCAGACTGAGTAAACCTTAGCACTATCTGACATCCTGATTGTATTTACCACTGCCCTCTCGGACTGTGTGCTCTTGCACCAACTACCAACCTTCTGGAATCGTTTATCACGCGTGCATCACCTGAGAACTCCCATTCTCCTTCAACCAGAACTCCGATTACCTTCATTGACCTTCAGAACTCTAACGATTATGCGAAAATTGGGTTTTGGTGTTTTGATTATATGGATTTGATGTTTTCGGTGCTTTTGGTTGAATCAAAAGTGTTTGAATAATGTATAGGATGTGATAAAAGCAATCTCTCATATAAACTAATATTCAACCAAGTGTTTTCACGACATGAGGCTTGGTATTTATAGTATATAGGTTTTGGGGTAGTATAGGATATGTAGGATTCTCGAAAAACGTAAATTAGGGTTTCATCGTAACACCGTCACTCGAGTGAGAGTCCAGCGGCACTCAAGCGTTAGGATAGCGAAGGTGTTTCTATTTTGAATGCTCGAGCAACAACTTGGCTGCAGGTTAGTAGAAATGCAGCAACTTTTTCTTCTTGTTCCCACTACACCAAAAAACACATTTTGCAGCGGCAAAAAAACGCTGCGGTAGACCTTTGCAGCATTTTAGCATGTGTTGCGGGGGTCGGTGTTGCTGTTGAGGGAAGACTTTTTGCAGCGTCTATTCACCGTTGCGAAAAACCTTTTGCAACATTTTTTAAATGTTTCCGTAGACCCTTTTGCAGCGTTTTTTTAACATTGCGAAAAACTCTTTTGCAGCATTTTTTAAACGTTGCCGTATGTTGTTTTTTTATTTTAAACAACAATTTATGCAAATTGATTGGAAAAATTGAAAATGCTCTTTATGGACAAAT
>CAIGRB010149022.1:0-25979 GCA_903798255.1 Fraxinus quadrangulata
TGTGATTGAAAAGTTGTGAGATCAATAAAATCTATAGTTAAAATTAATTGTTAACTTTGATTTAGATTAAAATTTAGATTTTAATTTGTATTAAACAAGGGCCTTATGAACAAATAAGTCATTTTACATATGCCCAAAGGACTTTTTGGGCGAAACTATTACTACGGGCAACATTTACTAAGTAATGAAATTTGATGATAAGGATGCATCAAAAAAATTAATGAATTATATCGATTTTCCTTTCAATAAATTGTGTCATATTATCCTCGTGGTCGTAGGTGTCAAAGCAACATTAAATAGGATGACAGGTCATGTTTTCATTGCCTGTAGGTTGCCCATTAGTAATTTTGGACAGAATTCATTCTTGAGACTAACATGTTCACTGTTGACCGCAAATTTTATACCTCCAACGTGATTAACAGACCATCTCACATCCACACAAGCTAATTTTTGCACACTTGAATAAACAGTTAGCCACACATGGCCTCCTCCAGTGGAGGTGGAGTAGGTCGCGCACACTTTGACGGTCAAGTCAGCCAATAACATGTATATATGAGTGTGAGAGGGATTTAAACGTGAGCCTCCAATGTAAAAATGAGGGTCGACTTTGGGGTGTGATAGATTAAATAGCGATAGAGCTAAATTATATTTTATGAGTTTATACTTGCATTACCTTTTAAATGACACTATATGTGAGTTTTTATAGTAGAAAATGATGATTAAGAGTCGATGAAGGGACATGTGGCCTCATCATAATGATCAAGGCCTCTTGTCATGGCCATCAATCAATCGTGGGTATTAAATGTTAATATCATTTTATTATCCATAATATCTAACTTGCGGTTTTAGACTTGACATGTTTAGTTTGAAAGGGCAACAACGCAGTAAATTGTCATATCAATCACGTACCATGGATTGTCTGAGAAGATTTTGTGCTGAGCTCCTTTAGCTGTTCCATTGTGTGCAAATTCGGTTATTTTCCATGGAGATCGACACGTTCTAATGGGCTCGGCATCCATACATCGGCTCGGCCTATTCATGGGTTCGATCAAACTGCCCCATTGTAGTTCGACTTGGAGTGTGGGGCCCTAGGCTTGCTTGCCATATAAGATTTCTGGAGCCTTATAATGTGAGGCGTAATATTCACGATCTTAAGTTAAAGAACTAACAAAGTTTGATTTAAAGTTTCGAAACATTTTCCATACACGAGGTAAAGCCCAAGGAAAATTTACCTTTTTTACCCCCCTTAAATTCATTTTTTTGAACAGTACTATAAACTCCTTATCATGCCAACAATAGAAAAAATTTGTGGTAGGAGATTCTGGCTCAGAACATCATGTTAGGCCACATTCACCTTTCAGCATTGAAGCTTGAAGTCGGCCAACCCAACCCCACAATCTGTACCATCTATGATCTATGCACATTTGTGTGATAGATTGGATGCCAACCCACAAAAAACTTTTGGCAATTAAAGCTCTAGGTGGGTTCATTACTCGTTATAATTTGCCAGAATAATGCAGATATGACCTCTACCATTCCTGGCCTTGAAAGTTTTCCCAGTAGGTACACTAAACACGTCAACTTGTATTAATAGATGTTACTACAAGTGCCAGCCATGTCTCAGCAAAGAATCTTAACTAGCCACTGATTTGTGAACCATAATTTCCATTAAATTGCAATAATGTTGTTTTGGAAAAATTATAGGGTGTCAAAAATGTCTCAGCCATACTTGCATCAGGATTGCCCATAACTTTTAAACATGGCATGCCCGTATGGGATATTGAATCAAGCTTCATCATCACTCTTTCTTGAGGCCGACTTTCGTCCCTACTCGACGGGTGGAAGGCTGGAATGCCAACAGGCGTCTATTATTGAATTCACCCGACCCGATAGTACCCTCTAATTTTTTTTTCATTTTATTTTGGGGACTTATATTAAATTGTAATGTGTCTCATAANGTGGAAATTCAACAAATGTCTTGTCCAGAAAGGCAATCGTGCAGGCAAACAAGCAAAGAATGACAATCAATTCAGGAATAAATTGAGGCATTCATCATGTATCAAGGACATTGTTGTCGACTCTGAATTTACTGTGAATAAGGTTTACTTTGATTAAAGAAACAAAACATACACGAACCCATCCACAACACACCATTGAGTTCAGAACCGCAGTTTCTACATGTAATATTAAACAGCAGTATGATAAAACATAACCCAGATCCAAAATCATTACACATTTCAAATTGACTCGATTGTCTGATATACGACATCATGAACTGCAGAAAGCAATTTTATTCGCAGCTTAAGTTCAAATTGTGTTAATCGCGACTATTTGCTCGTCCAATGGAATCAAGACCGTCTGTCCTTATGCGTACAATCCTACAAAACACTTCTCTTACTTGGCGCTCTAATGGATCCAATCCGTCCTTTACAGCTCCATGCACTCGCTTTAATTCACGAATTCTCTCCTTTATCTCTTCCTCCTTTAACTCGATCAAGGGGAAATGAACAGAATCCGTCAACTTATTCATGTATCGTGCACATTTCTCAATCAAGCGAATCTCCTTCAACAGTCCACAAGAATTTCTCCTGTCCCTTTTTCGCGACTCCTCCAAAATCCTATCGTGGAGTGAGATAATTGGAATACTCCAAACGAACTGTCTAGTCACCGAAAAATGGCTCTGAAGACCACGGTCTTGACAAGGGATCGCAGCCACGAGAGCCCACATCACGAAAAAAAGCACACAGTTCATCGTAAAAACAGCCACATTTAGTCTATTGGTGGCTATAATCTCATTAGCCCGAGGAGTAACCAAGTTATTCCCAATTGCTTGCAACTGCCTAGCAGCAGACCAAGAACGTGAAACGCTCCAAGAGAGTGATCGAAAATGGCCCAAGGATTTACTCTCCTTCGCCGTATTATTGCGGCCAAACGACCTATTTCTATGCGCCATAGTCGTATTTGATTCTTTCTCATCAAGCATTCCAATATCCAAGTCGATCAAGGCCTTTTTAGCACGTCGAATTTGGCCTTCTCCAAGGCTCCTCTGATTGTCTAATGCACACGAAACAATCTCCATTTGCATCTGCCATTGCCTAATCTTCTCAATCCCATCCCTAATCGCATTGCAAACATCTAAAGCCTTGATACTCCTTTCGAAAAACTCAGAAATGTATCTATCCATTGGATGTCTATTCAAGAAATCCTTGTTCTTGAACACAATAAGTCTAAATTCTTCTTGGCAGCAGATAAATGCATCCAAAAGCTTGCGAATCCACGAGATTGAGAGCAATTCATCGGAATCTACGGCAGCTAAATCGTTAAACCTTTCAGCCACCTGTTTCTGAAATGATTCCAATTCAATTTCTTGGCTAGGAGAATCCATGGAGTGAACCTGATCGGGCAGTCTGTTCAAAGTTGAAAATCCAAAGCCCGAAAAGGATGCTGATGACGCTTCTCGACAATCTGTGGCTGACATTTCTTAGCTTTAAAGAGAGTTTTCAAGAAAATCTTGAAATCGGGAACGGAAATGCAAACTCAAAAGACCAAACTGTAGTAAAGAAAGAACAAATCTTTCAAGATTTTATTCTTTTTTTTTCCAACTGAGGACCTAGACACATAACTGGGAGCAAAAAGGCTAAAAAGGAGCACCAACAAGATCCAAGAATAGCTAGAAAAGCAAAAAGGATGCTAAATCTTTTGGCAGAAACTTGCACTACAAGATCAAGAAAAAGTTGAAGACTCAAACTTCAACAAGCAAAACCCAATTTTGTAAATAGGAGAAAAAGGGATTCAAAGATCAAGGAAAAAAAATTGAAATGGGAATATAGGATGTTTGAAAATCCGGGACGGCTTTTATTGGAGGGTATTTGGACCGCGTAACGTATAGTGGTTTATTGGGAAGTGGAGAGAAACTCAAAAGTTGGAACTTATGAATATGACTTTTAGCTTAGGGGCTTAAATTATACGTCAAATTTTTCAAAAATTCTCCAATTTTTTCAAAAATTCATCTTTTCAAAATTCATTTCAATCAAACATTATTCCATAATATAATTTTATAAGTCAATCGAAAATTTTCATTTATAACCACACATAATCCAAAAAATTATTATTCCAAAATACATTTTCTTACTAAAATGAGATTCAAATAGGGGCTTAATCGATGATATAATTGTTTTTACTTTTACTCTGCCTACATTTTCTTCGACATTAAGTTTAATATTCAATAATGTGACATCAATCATAATATTTAATTTTAAACACGCTCCATCAACTCACGGGGTCAGATTTCATCCCAATAAGCGAGTGACGTCCTTAATGTTAACAAGAAATGTACATCTATCATTATTCCTACTTATATTTAAGAGAAAGTTGATAATATTTGTGAATCTTATTAAGTCCATGTTTAGTAGAAATTAGAATTAGTTTTTAATCTAAGTCAAAGTCAACGAATAATTTTAATCATATATTTTATGAGATTCACAATTTTTCAACAATATATTTTACCAAATTTTATTAAAATCGACTAAAATTTTGATTTTAATCTCCACCCATCTATTAAAATTTAACTTCGAAAAGTAAACTTTTTGAGTAAAAAACCAGGAACAGAGTCAGAGGATAGAAGCAGCTAATTCTAGATATTTTCCTATAAATTAATATTTTTACAACCGTCTGTGGTTGGCGAGACTGGTTAATTGGTGGCACGAGGCAAGAAATTGCAGTCAACAGTTACACACGTGGGCCAACTGCCAATTGTAGACTGGAGGAGGGCGAGCCAGGTCTTCGTTGGCGCGTAAAGGGACTTTGTTTACAAATTTCTTGCATGTGAATTTTCTATTATCCACTCTCCCATCACTCATCTATCCTTTTTTATTGGCATATCATTTTTATCAATATTTTTACATAATTTAGGGTTGGGCATTGGATTGGGTCGGTTTTGGACCTAAATTGGCCTGAACCAATCCGACCCTACCCGATTCGGATTGTATAGCGAGATGTCTCGTGGTGAATTTTGTAACACAAAATTATTTCACACGTGTATATTTTTTTGAGGATTTGAAGTGGATGTATTTCATGAAACGATAGCTCATGTTTCTTTTGATGTTTTTACATGCATTATACATCGGAAAATGTCAAAACTATTTTTGTTTGACGTGAGGTTTCAATAATTTTCCCATTTCTTTAAAAACCAGGTGTGTGCATGCATAATTCTGAATATGCATGTTAAGTAAATTTTAAACACAAAAGTCGTCGAAGAATTTGATAATAAATGATGTACAACATATATATTTTATATACAAAAATTCAAATTAACTAATGAAAACTTATCATTAAAACTTCATATTTATAAATTTGAAAATTGAAACAAGATTACGTATAAACGCGTACTTTTCACAATTCAAATAAAATGTAGCTAAAAAATAGTATTATTTTTTTCATTAAAATATTATACATCTTCAAAATTTTATTATTAAATGAGGATCATGTTATCATTACCATATTTTTAAATAATATCATAATATCCTTCTTTGTCATCTAATATTTATTTGTACTTATAAATAACTATTTTGTTAACTCGTGTAAATTTATTTGGTTAAAATTAAAATTATGTCTAACGAGCTCTATATGCAATATGTCAATTTATATTCTTATAGTTTACCTTGACAAAATTAGTAGAAAAATTCATTCTATCTTCACAAAAGCATTTTATGTATATCATTTCATTTTTTTTTTTTTTGAAAATTCTACTGGTACATAATTTGGCTTACTTAAAGGTGTCCACCCTCTCACATCGGGTGGACCCCGCATGATTAAAAAACATTTATGCTATTAAGTACATAAAAAGTTTGATAGAAATTTTAGAGAAAAACACTCGTTGACAATTTTTCATGGTTTTCGACACAACGATGGCAAAAAATGCACCATGATTTATTATTCGCTCAAAAAAGTGTATATATGATATTCAAAATTAGGAAATATAAAATTAACGTGAATTTAAACATAAGGAAGTATTTTTTTTATATTATCATAATTTTCAGAATGTATCTTTAATATTGTCTCAATAATTTAACATTTTTTTTTTTCATTATAGGCTTTAATTCCTTCCAAGTGGGTTATATAAAATAATGACGAACTCCAGATAAGAGTGGCCTGCTCTACTAAGATAATTATCTCCATTTGGCAATTTGTAAGGTGTAGAATAAGCGAATGGCACCAACTGCGGGACCCACCTTGATTTCAAAACTTGACCACCCATATATGGGAAAATTGCAAAGCATAGATTCTCCCTCCTTGCTAGATTTATTGACTTTTGACTTTGAAAAAATTCAAGGCCAAAGAGTCTTGGATTGGCAGGTTGAGCCACAAGTCTTAGGGAGGTTGGTGTGGAGGAAGGGGGGTGGGGGTTGGACAACTCACATTAAGCTCAGTTGTGATTTAGCTAAAAATTAAATTTTTCCAGATTTGATTTAGATTAAAATTTAATTAAAATCTCGAAATAAAGTCAATAATTAATTTTAATCACATATTTTATGGAACTCATAACTTTTCAATAACACATTTTATCAACTTTTATCAAAATCTACTAAAATTTTGATTTTAATATCTACCAAACTGGGTAGTAAGTTTTGATGAAAGTTGTTAATAAAATATGTGGTTGAATAAATGATAAAAGTTAAGGACCCCATAAAATATATGATTGAAAATAAGTTTAAGAAAAAAATAAATTTTAAAAAGTGGGGGTAAAAAAGGAGCAAAATATTTAACTCGGGAGAGTATAAGATTTGAATTCATTTTTCTTAATACATATTATTATGTTAAAATAAAAAAGACATAAATACAACATGCATCTACTATTATTGAGACTTTTTCTCAACTTTGATATAACAAACGTTCAATTGTAATGGATACAATTTTTTACCTTTTCTTTCTAAACTCTGTACGAAAAGATCAATCGAGCTGCATTGATGACTTCCAATACAACCTACTTACATTCGACAATATAATATCATACATACATCATGAACATATTTGGTACAATCAGGGGCGGATCCAATGAATGTCCAATGCATCTAGATACCTGCACAAAACTTCGGGCCACTGCCATTTAGATACATAAGTGAGCAACCCACTTAATCCACACAAAAAAAAAAAATAATAATAATAAAAAAAAATAAATAAAAAAGGTTGAAATGTGCCAAATAATTGACCCAATCTTATAAGATCATGTAAACCCTTCCCAACTACAAACTCCACCCAAACCTGAAAGTGAAACCCCATGTGGCGATTTGAAAGTGTAAATTAAAATCAAATTTCTATAGAATCTCATCTTTTTTCTTGGACACTTTTTTTGTCGATTTTTTAGTGGATTGTTTGTGTTATAGTGTTGTTATTTTTTCACCTTTATTAATATCGTCCGTACTAAAAAAAATTTCATGGGTCAACCTCTAGATACAATATAAGATTGCACGTTATAATATACATTATTAGCATACCTTCGTCTACACACGTCTGTATTCTAAACAGCTAATTTCTCTTTCTTTACCCTTTTTTTTTTCACTTTATAATATAAATAATTAATTAAAATTTTGATTACTAATTTATCGTTTCTTATGTCCTTTTTTTTTAAATTAAAAAGGTAAAAATTTGTTATGAAAAAATTTATTCACTTCTCATCATCGACTTCTGTCAATGGAATTGAAAGTTTTCTTAATTGAAATTAAATTACCTGATTAAAATCATATTAAATAAAATTGAAATATTTATATGATTAAACCTTTACAATAATTATTGTTTAACAGGAGTGATTTTGATTCTATCAAAGGTTTGTACGTGCACAGCAAAATCATCCCATCAATCACTGATATTTACACAATTATTTCCTCTTTAAAATCAGATTGCTCTTTGATTGCCTCTTCTTTTATCTCTTTGTTCTTTCCCCATAGGACGCAGTAAAGCCCTCCTGCCAGTAATAAGCCCCCGCAAATGCTGCACGAAATCGAAACCTCGTCAATTTTGTCCACACACAATGTAACCAGTATTGGGTACAAAGTAAGACGTAAAAAAATTGTAAGTTGTCATGTTCAGTCTTGTCGAAATTCTCGACCGTAAATTTTGAAAAAAGATTTATGGACCGACCTTCCCAAATGGAGTATCTCCTTCCATAAGAACATTGAGATTATAGCAGTAATAATCAGTGCCAATGGAGTGAATGCAGCAGCAAAAAGAGGACCTTTTTTCTCCACGGCCCAAATTTGTAACCAATATGTCACACCGGTCACCACTATACCCTGCAATTTAACGAAGCATAATGGTCAATGATATTTTGCAGTTTGTCACACCTTAGAGGCCATGATTGTTACCCTTGATTGGACGGATTATTTAGTACGGGACAGAACACAAATTTTGTTCACTCACTTTCTTCTTAACCTAATAATCCCAGAATAAATCTCGAAAAAAGGAAAAAAGAACAAGGTCCAAGGCATAAGTGGGATTAGAAGACATACACAATAGGCCACTGAGAGAAGATTCAAATCCCATCCAAGCTTCCATGATGATATGTCCCTCTCCATTGCCATGGCCAAAACTAAGGATTGTAGGCAGCTAAAGAAACATTGCAGCGCGGTGAGACGGAGTTTTGCCGGATATTGTTTCATCAGAGGGGCCTAAAATTCCAAATTGAGTAAGAGAGACGTGTTATAAAATATGTCAATTGTTGTGTCTAGTCGTGTCACGTTGAGCACACCAAACATGTCAAAAAAGTTGAATTTGAAGTTAGAGAAGACAAGAAACTTTTAGGACTTATTCTGATGGACCTGGGATGGTTAGGGAAATTTGAACTCTTAGTCCTCGTGTTTTAAAGAAGAACACGTTTGTACTTAATCAACTACGAAAAAACTGTCCAACTCTGTTAAATTGTTACATGGTCCTCTCATATCTAACTTTATGAGGTTAAGTATTGTTTCCCTACTTGAGATCCTTCACTAGAATTTGGAAATGAGACATTTTTGTGGGGTCTATATGATCATTTAATGAAGATTTGAATGGTTTTGTAGTTGAGTATTGATTATGCAACTATAATGAAAGGTTGAATATCAGCTTGCTCATTTTCAAAGGTTAAGCAACAACTTGTTACTCGAGCAATAAATTGGAAACACCAATGGTGCAATATTCTTATGTTCCTAACTATTAATAGTGAAGGTGTCACACATGAAAAATAGATTCGATGTCAATTAGAATCAAGAAATTTTATGCGTTATCATGTCCAATCATATTGGTAAGAATATCACTCGACCTGCATGACGAGCCATGAAGCCCAAGCGAAGTTGGCCAAGAGCATGAGTAGACAGCCTTTCACCCAGTCCTTGGAACTCAAATTCATGTTTGGAATTGTTTTTTGGTTTGGTGTGAACCAGTTCATGAAATTCACTTGAGGCCCTTTAACAAATGCAAACACCATTGCCCCAGAAAGACCAATCACTGAACCCACTACCTTGGCAATCCCATAAAAATGCCTTATGGAGATGCTCTCAATTCTTGCCAAAAAGAAAAAAAGAAAAGAAAGAAAATCATTATTTTGACACAAGAATAAGTTACAAAGATTTCGTGTTCAATTGGTTGAATAATTTCGTTTAAAAGTTTATTTATTTAAAATTGTCTTTAATATGTCCACTTGTGTGCAAACCAAATTCATGAAATGCATGAGCGAGACTTGAACTCATATGTTTTGCCTGTTTTAGTAACATGATAAATCACCTCATCTAAATGGAAACAATTATTTTGAGTACTTGTCAATTTACCTTAATATAGCGGCGATCACAAAGGTAAGCACAGGTATTGTGTTTACACTGGCAGCAGCAAATGTTGCAGAGACAAAATTTATAGCATACAAATAGAGATTCAAGCTCAACGTAATCCTGTATTGTACCAGAAAAAAGTTGAATCAAACTCACACTCGCATGCTTTGTTTGGTAGTGTGTACAAGACTGTAGTATCGAGTACCATATATCAAACATGCACGTACTATATGATGTATCAGTATGAAATCTGATCAAAAGTGCATACCCGAACAAAGAAATCAAGAAGATTTTCCACATTAACCTGTATGATACGGGATCAGCTTTCTTCCTGCCAATTATATAAATACTCCATCAGAAGATGTGAAGAACCAGTTTAAAAAGAGTGGAAATATTGAAGAAGACAAACCTGTTTATGAAAAAGGCAAATGGAGCCAAGGTAATAGTGGCAAATACTTGGCGATATGCTACAAAGACATAAGGGTTCATTCCTTTAGCTATAGCTGCTTTAGAGAACAAGGCCATGCCTGCATAGGCAAGCTGTACGAATATCATTGCAAGGCATGTTTTGTTTTTCTCCAAGTAGTTAACCATTTTATTGAAATTTGGCTTCTTTTAAGTTATGTGGGTATCGAAACATCTTGCCCAGTTTATAAAGAAGCATTCGGGGGTGTAAAAGTGGGCCAGGCCATTTAGGACATGGCGCCCGAATGTTATAAGCATGGCACAGGCAAGGTCTGGCCAGTGTGGGCTAGGCTATGTGGACCTATATTCTTTGGTCTATTAGGCCTAAAAGGTGGCTCATATCAGGTCGAAGATGGTGCGGTGCCCAAGGGTTCCAACAATGGGCGCAGTCGACCACAAGCCAGCACAAGCAAACACACAATACTTTGAGCAGGATATGGCGACAATACGTGCATATGATCATTAATGCACTTTCGATAGTATGGACAATACACAGCTCATGCTAATTTTACGGGGCCACAAAGGTGGAGGGAGTTTGCTAGGTCTGTGAGTGTGAGAACGGTTCAATTTACACCTCTATACACTAAAGAGTCAGCCTTTTGTGTTTCAATAAAGGGTAGGGGAGGGCTCTATGCATTATAAAGTAGTAAAAATGTGCATTCTTATGCCAAGCTGTTTCCCATACTGCAAACAAGAAATGCAATAATTGTTCATAATTTTGTTTGAGTAGCTCAAGTCAGAAAAAATAACAGCAGGAAAAGAAAAAATTAGTGATGTCTCCATTCTTTGCCTATTACCATTATAAGTGATCATAAATTTGGTTATATGTAGAGTATTGTCACCATGTGTCCAGAAGCTATAGTTGATGGCAACAACGTAATCCATTCTATATCATCCAAAACCAAGTCTGGGAATCCACACCAAGCTTAATTCGTCGGGCATACCCAATTTCAACCGTGTTCCTGCATTATCCACCCGCTCATGGGAATGCTTCAGCATTGACTCGTACAAAGAATCTTCAGTTATGGTACCAACTCGATGTAAGACATTGCCATTATTTTGTCCAAAAGCTATAGCTCATAGCACAAATGCAATCCCTCTATATAAATCAGAATGTATTCTGGAAATCCACCTCAAGATCAGTTAGCACCTCATTTCAAACATTCTCCTGCATTATCAACCTATGACTTGACACTTACTGGTCTCTCTCTCTCTCAGGCAGACCATATAGTCTAAATCATGCTGGAGGTCAAAGAATGATCTTACATATCACAAGCGCACAAACATGTCACTAGGAGACGATCTTGCTGGTAACAAACATGTCACAAATGCACTGTGAAATTAAAGCACTGATCACTATTTCTACTGGATACAACGCTGAAAAGTGTACTATTTCCGAGTGATGTTCCATCAATGGATCGTTTTTGTTATTGTACAATTGAATATTTCCATATTAATTTGTACCTTGTTAATCACTTTAGGAGCATTGGCAAAAGGAACAGGACAAGTGTATTGACATGCACCGCACAAAGATAAAGCTATATTGCTGTCAACTTTTAATCTCCGTGTATGATTGAGACGTTAAATTTAATGAGACTAACAAGTTACTAATATTGACGGTTTAATTTAATAAGGAAACTAACAAATATCACTTGTACCCTCATGATATATATGCATGTGTCGCAATTGGAGCTTGTTGGTCACCTCCATACACCGCACATGAGAGACGATAAACGTTGAGCGTCATGTATTATGTTGACCAATTGAGCCGGTTTATACAGCCGGCACTTGTATGATGAACTTGAGGCGACATGAGAGTCAAAAAAAACTTCTAGCATCCCCAGCTATCATATATAGCTGTCACTTATATGGCGAACTCAAGATGACATGAGAATCAGTAAAATTTCAGTATCGTGTATTCTATTCACCAATTGAGCCGAGCTCTAATACATAGCCAGCAGTTGTATGGTGAACTCAAGGCGACACATTCAGAATGAGCTCCATATAGCTCAGGTCAAGCTAGCGAAGGGGCTCAACGCAGTTTGACACGACCATTTGTGTAGTCAACATATAAAGGTCCCTTTCACCAAGTGTGTGCCAAGTTAGGTTTTGGTAAAACATTAGTCCCTCGACTTTGAACTGTGCATTTATTCTAGGTCGACCTAAGTTGCTAAATAAGGGGCTATTTTGAGGGTATGCGCCGAGATGACCTCGACTCCTTGGCAAGTTGGGATAGGTTAATTTTTGCTAGTTGTATGCCATAGGAGATGGTGATAATTAGCAAGTGCACAGCATGGACCCGATTTATATGCAGAACGTGCTTATTTCTGTTAGGACAGTAGCAGCATTTGCACTTCAATTAACAAACAATAAACAAAAATCAAACGTAATTGTCGAAATCAAAGGATGTAAGATTTCCTAGTCCAAGAAATCCTTATCTACAATTTTCAAATGTTGATATCATTTATTTTCATAGACAGTAATAAGTAACCATTTTGTTGCCACTCTAAAGATAAAAACGAAGCCACTACTCCAGTTCTTATCCTTTTGTGAATATTGTCACGTTTTATATGAAACTCTTGTTCTTATGGTGTGATATAAACAAAATAGTGTAATGCATTGGCTGATTTCCTTGTCGATGACTGCTGCTGCTTGATCTTTCATGTGAGGCATTTTTAAATGTTCTTTTTACGAGAAGACAACTGTTTCTATTCAATAAAGCCACGACGAACTCTAAGATGTGGCATTGCCTTTAATCAATCGAGGTATTAAAAAATGCACTGTCTCACAATATCCAAGTGATGTATGTTGAGAAGAGTAATGTTATTTAACACTATCGGTGTTACAACACCAGTTTAGGTGGAACTAAGTATCATTAAATGAAAACTATAATTAAATTAATCACATAATTTCATCTTTAATTAAATATATCACATGGTGTCATATAAACTAGTGCTCTAATACCGATGCTAGATAGCATTATTTTAAAAAGAATGAATAAGCAAGCTCAAGTTTATGGTTGAACCTTATATTGAATTGATGGTTTAAGCTTGTATAGAGACAAATATATTTATAATATAACGTTTACGTTTAGAATGTTTCAATTTAAGTGTTCTATTGAGATTTCACACCAATATGTTTATCTTTTCACTTGTTTGAAATATGTTGTTTTTATGTCGATAAATATGTGATTTGAGGTTTGGAAATACTTCAAAAACTGTCCAAATTGAATCGTGTTCGCCTCTACCGTCTTGGTTCATCTACAATTAAAAATTCATCTTGTGTATTAACTAGGTTAAATTTGAGACAACCTAACTTTGATCTTGTTGGCTTAAAAATTATGATCAACTAGGATATCCCATTTCCAAAAATAAAACATGTGATTTGGACATACAATGCAACCATTACTTTACTAGCAAATGTATAGTACTATTCACAACCCTACCACGTCTATGTGTCTACACTATTAACATAATTATTTGTTGTCAAAACCACACAATTTTAATAAAAGTTAGAATAATTTAGAGTTTTATAATATTGGATTTATTTGAGTAATCGAAAAATTTATTTGTTATAGAAAGTTTGGTAGTCTTTCACGTTCTTAAATAATTCGTCTCTCTTGCAATCATTTAATGCTTGAAATCCTAAAAATTTTCCCATCGTAATAGTCGAGTTATACTATTATGACTTATTTGATAAAGCAATCTAAATTTATCTAATATTTCATATTAGACGTGTCAAAGCAAACTAGCTCAAATTAAGCGGACCCACCTTTAGTGGCAGGTCAATCGAGGTCGTAAATTATTAGGTCAATTTCTAGCAATGTGCTACATATGAATGATTACTGAAAAATTATCAATATTGGCAAAGAAAATAATCAAATAGTGACAAAAAATAATTATAATCATAAGAGATATTTTCTAACCATGAAAACAAAATATATTTAATTTGCAATAGCATCGCAGGCCCTTAATTGGGCCCTCACCTGATTGATTCCATAATTTTGGGCTTATTGACAAGCCCAAGTACATTAAATCGATTGATCCAAGTCTGTAGTTGTAATTTCTCTGGATTCAATGCGTAATTAGGCCCAGTAAAGATTTGGAGGCCCAATATCTCCTCTTTAACGGTTGTTGAGAGTCGTGCGTCGTTCCTCTAGCTCGAGTATGTTATTTTACTGAATCTACATGTATTATCCACAACTTATTTTTATCTATTTATAAAATAAATTGTTTATAAATTCTTTTCAGATGAATTATAAGTAAAGCATGATTTAAACACATCACATGGACAAGTTACAAGCACTTTGCTTTATTGGGCATAAAATTAATAGCATCTTGACAGCTTTTGCAATTACCAATTCCAATTATCGCCATATATATTACCACGATCTAATTAGATTTGTAAGACAAATGGTAAGACTCACGACTTAATTTACAATTACCAATTCCAATTATCACCCTATATATTACCACGATCTAATTAGATTGTAAGACAAATGGTAAGACACACGATCTTAATTTCTCGAATTCTCAAATTGTTACGACTCATTAAAAAATTTCGATCTGAAGATTATCACCACAAATAATTGAATTGGTGAAAGGGACGAAGCAAAAGAAAAAGGGAAGATGAGCAAACATGAATAGAGACAGAGGGGGTCGTGGCCTCGTGGGGCTGACAACATGTTCGAGGTGGGAGATGGGATGTGGGGTTTCTTTTTTTTTATTTTTTTGCCCTTTTTTTCATTTTTAGCTATAATTAATGTGCAAAACAAGCAACTCGATAGAAAAGGTTACACTTTGAATTCGTGGAGACCAACTTGCACGGATCAAGGACCTAAAATGTAGAAGAAAAGAAAAATTGATAGAAACACCATATAAAAATTGTAGGACTAAAGGTTAAGGACTGTAGCTACAAATTAATGTGGGGCCCGATTATGTAAGTTAATGATGAGAAAAATAACGGCGACTGCAGATGACGTTAGAATTTTCTGCAATGATAAGACTTTTATTAAGCGTTGAGTGTGATTGTACGTAACGGCTACCCTGTGTATACTATTTCCACTTGATATTTTTTTATGGGCCCACCACAAGTTTAGAAACGAACCAAGAGTAAGAAAAAGTAAGGGCTCATTTTTTTTTTAATGCATTTTATAATAGTGTTCTGATAAAAAATGTATAGTTAAAAAATAAGAAAAAATTTTCAATTTACGTATAATATTATTTTATTGAAAAATATGTGATTGATATGTGGTGAAATCACTGTTCAAGAATTGATTTTGATGAAAAAAATTGGGGCTCAAACAATGACTAAATAAATAGGTAAAAACAAAAATCAAGAATTTGAACCGACCAGTTTCGACCGCAAATTGATCGATTTTGGAGATAAATACTATTTTCAATTTTACCTTATCATCGATTTTTGGTTATTTTTGATCAACCGATCGACATAATTCAAGTTTGACAACATTGTTATTGGATATATGAATTGGAATTCGCTCGGTTTCTATGATTAATAAGATTTTAATTTACTTATCACTTAATATTTTCTCCAAATATGCTATAAAGGTATATTAGGAATTACTTAAATGTTTTAAATAATTAAAATATTAATTATATTGTTAAAAATAGTACTTAATAATTTATTATTACCGACAAACGTGTTGTAATAATTAATGTCAATTATATTGTAACTCCAATAATGTTTTGAGATGTCTTTTCACCTTTCGCTGAAAACTTTGTGCTAAGTTAATAAATAACACACAATCAAATAAATATCTCCTTTTTATACCCACCTCACTTATAATCTAAAGTCAACAAATAAATCCCTTTATACTGATTTGAAGTTTGGAATTAGCTTTGAGCTTATTGTAACAATGAATCTATATTTGTATAGAAGTAGTTGGTCGAAAGTCGTTCAATCATTCGAGCGAAATATTAGGTTTCGATTCAACAGAAGTAGACTATTTGGTCAAATGTCTAATATTGTAGATTGATAACAGATCTTGCCATATAAATTGACGAAAGTTAATATAGCGAAACAAAATACTTGTGCTATGACACCTCTATATCTATCAAGGCAATAATAGTCGACTATGTTTTGGGTTTGAGATTTGCGGACAATAAGTGTAGTCTCACTTTGACTACATATGAGAATGATTTTGGTTTACCTAAAAATTGATATTCTGAGATGTAACTATAAATTCTAATAAGTTGTCTGTGAGCAAATATTTGAACTTAACTTTGTGAAAGTGTAATATGAATCTTGAAACGTGTATGAAAAATTGAATAAAGTTGTCGCTTCAACGAATTGCAATGGCAAGATTATAATATTCACCTCTTGAAATTGAGTTTCAATGATAATATTGGCTTCGTAAGTGGAGCTAGTGTATTGTGATATTTTTAGTTAAAAGGAGATAAACGGAAAATGTCACGTGGAGGCCATGATGACGAGGTAGCTAGCGTTTGATGGAAAATTGTCTACGAATTGGAACTAAAAGTCTCACATTGACTAAATATAAACGTACTAAACATACCTGGAAAAAAAAACCATAAATCCAAATAAAGAAAATTTGAAAACATCCAGGTGAAAAATAACATGAAATTAATTAATAATTCATGACATTTACACCCCATGAAGAAAAACAAAAGAAGAAAAGAAATGCAAACATTGTTCCCTTATTTGTTTTTTAAATTTAAACTCTCTATTTTCCCCAACCCTCAATTTATTTATTTCCAAAATTAATAAATAAATTATAAAAATAAACTTATAGAAAATTCACCTCTATACCCAACCTACTGCCACCCCATGTGTTCCACTTTTACCTTTGTTCTTTCAAAAGTTTCACCGCCACCCCACCGGTTTTCTGTCCCACTTATGCCCTCCGCCCCTCTGACACCTCCTGCAATTATGTCCCACCACCAAAAGCTCCGCCCACTTGCCTCATTTTAACAACTCGGCCAACCCTTTCCTCTCTCTCTATCTCTCTCTGCTCACTCAATTGTGTTTGTGTTTGTTGTTGAAGACTGCTGCTTGTTTGTGACAATCTCGTAATTCCCACCTTCATCTTCGTCCTCCTCCTCCTCATCATCATCGTTTTCATCGACATTCTCGCTCCCATTATCGTCTGGTGCAGATTCTTGGTGCTGGTGCTGATACTGGCCATGGGGAAGAGGCCACTGCTGTTCGGGCCGAGCCATTATGGGCATCATTGGATTTTGATCAGGCTTCATTATGAATCCAGGATTAGATGAAGCATCAGTCTTGGCTCTTTCTCTGTATAAAGCATCGAGTTGGTGGAAATATGGGCATGTTTTGGAATCCTCAGGTCTTTTCTTGCTACTCTCTTTAACTTTCTTGAAGTACTTGTTGATGTTCTCCCATTTCTCTTTGCATCTTTTTGGATTTCGATTGTATCCAAGCTTCGCCATGGCAGCTGATATTTCCTCCCAGAGAGGCCCTTTCGGTCCATTTTCTTGGTACTTTAGATCAAGACTTGTTCGAAGATCAATCAATGCTTGAACTTCAGCTTTAGGCCACCGAGAAGAACTCGCCGGTATAAAATTTTCACCACCATTGTTATCAGTTGTTGGAGTATCCAAAACTTTAGTCGGCGTCACAACCCCCGGTGCAAGTGTTGGAGCTGGAGGTCGTGTTGGTGCTGGTGCTGGTGACGGCGCTGTCGTTTGTTGTGGTGGCGGGGGATTTTCGGGTACTTGTACCTGCATTGGCATTGGCATACGCATCTGAGGTTCATTAGCATTACTGACTGGAATTTGCAGATTTTGTTGCTCAGTTATTTTCTGCAAGAATTGAATGACTGCTGCATCTTTAGCTGCTGCAATTGATCTTTCTTGGACTAAAAGATCATGCTCCCGATTCAATCTTGTCATTTCTTGCACCCTCCAAGCCTCTTCCTTCGCCATTCGATCGCGCTCTCGTTTCTCCAAAGTTTCTAAGAATTTCTTCTGAAGTTCTTCTTGCTTGTCGATCACATCCTTCATCAGCCTCTCGAAGAAATCCTTCCATTTTCTCTTCCTCCCACGTCGCCTTTGTATATCCTCATCCGATGAAGTCGAAGAAGAAGAAGAATTTGAGAATACTGCATTAGAAGGCTGAAAAGTATGGCTTTGAGGAGGATATGTAGTAGTTGTAGTGGTGCTCATTGTTGGTGGTGGCAGTGCTGGCTGCGAAAATGGTTGTTGCAATGGCTGAAATAAAGTAGAATTATTTGCACCTTGTGCAGCAGCAGCTGCTGCAGGATTTTGTGCTACATTTACTGGATTTAGACTTGACATTGAACCGGCCAGAATTGGTGGAATATTATTGCCCGACGTTGGTGGTGGTGCCACCATACTCAGAGGCTGAGGCTGAGGCTGAGGCCGCGCCAATACAGGTTGTGGAGCATTGCTTTCCAAAGCCTCTAATTGATCGAAAAACCGATAAGTCTTGCCGTCTGGTTTCGCAGCTCGGCCTTCTTTTGTTCTCTTGTGATACTTGTACAAGTTCTCGAATTTCTCTTTGCATTTCTTGGCTGTTCGTTCAAATCCAAGCTCCGCCATTTTTCTGATAATAAAGGTTGCAAAGAAAAAACATGATTTGTTCACATCTCGAATTCTCCAATAAAACAAAGCCATTAATACTAATAATTGAACACATAAAATAAACAAAGAAAATTAACTTCACTAATTCAAACAACAATAACAAGGAGATAAAACAAGAAGGAATTTAAATCGGCTGAAAATTGTTCAACAAAATCTAGATTCTGATGAATTATATTGTAAAAACAGCTCAAAATATTCTATTTTTGAAAAAAAAAAAAAAAAAATTTAAAGAAGAAGCGAAATCCCGGAATTAAATTCCTGAGAATCTGCTGAATTATTGTGAAGTGAACTGAAAGACAATAACCCTTTAATCAAGAAGTAATAATTCAATGGAATTAAAATCGATGAGTACGTTTACAGCAAATTCAAGGAGTTCAATGAAATCTATGGCAGCTGCGTGTGAGTGCGTGCGTTGTGCTAAAACCCATGAAAATTCAATTCAATTCATATTTATTTACCTGGAAACTTCTTCCCATAATGGACCTTTGAGACTTGAATCTCGAAAAGCAACGGCCATATCAGACCTAATTTTAATCAGAGCCATTGTTTCTTGCCTTGGCCACCGGTTCCCACCGACACTCCTCTCACTCTCCTCCATTCTTGCAGCCCCGGCTGCCTTATCTTCTTCACTGAACCCACCAGGAATCGAGGTGGCACCCCCGCCAACTTCACTACTTCCACCGCTAGCTCCGCCACTCTCGTGACCTTCTGGTGCGGCGCCACCACCTTCGCCTGAGCTGTTCATGATCCCTGAAACACCCAACATCATCTCTAGTACAAAGGAGTCGCTGTCCACCCCTCCAAGATGAAAAATAAAAAATATATCTCGAAGAAGGTGAATTCTGTGCGTTTTATGAAGATGGGATGTGGTGAATTAATAATTTATTTCGGTGGGATCTGCCTGTCAATCTCACTCTCTTTAATATTTAAAAAGAAAACATTTTTTTCTCTATTCTTTTTATTGGAGGAATCTTTACCATTTTTCTTTCAATCAAGAAAAATTTCAACAGAACATCAGTAAAAATAAAAATTATACACACACCATTTTCACACATTTGTATAAATGAAAAAAAAAAAAAAGTTTATAAATTTTTGTATCTATAGGTGTATGTATAGAGAGATGAAAAAAAAAAATAAAGAAATAAAAATTGATAAGCAACAGCTGCATATGGTGACGACGAGGATAATAAGATGGATTTTTGTCTAAATGTAGTTAAAAGCCGGCCCACGTAGGTCACCTTTGCTTTTTTAAGCATTTTGGCTTTCGATGGCTTGTGGGCTGTATATGAAATGACTATACTGCCCCTCACATGTATTTCCCTTTAATCGTGGTATACCAATCAAGTTTAATTAATTATTTATTTTTATTAATCACATGTATTGCATGATCTTTTTGACCAAAATACCCTCGGTTTAATAGAGGCGACCGATATCAACAGTTTGAAAACTAACTCAACATTGACTTGAAAATGTGAAAGATCAATAGTTAAATTATTGAATCAGGAGGACAGTTCGGTTGTGAACCCACAAATTCTGAACATACTGGTCGAGTCTTAAATTATTATAAATTATTTTAAATTTTGGGTTATTGGCTTATAATTCGATTGATTTTTAGATGAGTTTCTATTTTACGGTGAAATTGATTGGTCTAATTCAATTCTTATACTAATCAATGTAGACTTTCTTTCATATTTCGATGTATGGTGGTTATGCCACCACGTCTATGGAGGGTTAGTCAAAAAAAAAAAAAAATTGAAGCTTGAAAATTAAAGGTCATTTTTAGAGTGGGAGCCATATTTGAATTAAAACTAGTTAGACAAAGTCATTTATGAATAGAGTAAATATTGGCCAATTTCAGTTGGGGTTCCAAACCTAACCCTAATAAATGGAATGAAATTTAACGGCCAGGATCGATTTTATGCATCATTTCTCATTAGAAAAATTGTTAATATATATTTAATTCAAGGTATTGCCTGTAATTTTTTTGGATTTATTAGGGGGGTATTGCTTAAATATGTATCCACACGTAGACTTTTGTTTGAAAACACGTACATATATTGTATGATTCGATTAAGAGTCGACAAGTCTACTCGATTGAAGGTTGAGTAGATAGAGTAGAATTTTAGTAAGTTGTCTCAAATTATAATTTCACATATTTTTTTCATTGTTGTCAAGATATGTACTAATCTTGAATTTGCCATTACGTTAATTGCACCACACTTAGGGTGTGTTTGCGCCATATTATTTTGGAAGAATGTATTCTGAAATAGTAAACTGATGGAGAATGTGTGATTGAAAAAGAAAGAAAAGTTATTGATGTGATGAAAAATATTATTTTATTAAAAAATGTGTAATTGAAAATGAGTAGAAGAATGAAAATGAAAATTTTAATGTGACTCAGACATTGGCTTAATTACGAAAAATATATGATGCCAACAGTCATACGATCTCGACTCCTCAAACATTATCGTCAAATGGTGTGGTGATAAGAGACCAGCTCACACTGTTATTAACACGAACTTTGCGATTTTGTTTTAAACTATAAACTTCCATGGTTGTCAAGAAGTCCTAATTTGGAATTTCTCGTAACGTTAAAAGTAATAATGTTGAGACTCTTCGAAAGTCAACAACTACTTTCCTTCTAAGGCTGTAATTTATTTTAGTTATTTTTATATCTACGATAGTTTGATTAAAAATGTATAAATTATCAGACCGTATGATGGAAATTTCAAATAACCTAATTACTCTTACGTACGGTGACAGAATTAGAATAATTAAACAGTAACTACCCTAATAATGGACCGACCCACAAATAATGCAGAGAGTGGACCCAACCAATAAGAAGCCATTAAATGCATAAATAAACAATAATTACATATAAATATATTTAACTGATTATGTCCGATTCTCAAATTCTTGCCATTTTATTATAAATTAATTATTTATTTATTAGGTATACAAGAAAAAATAGTACGAGGGGCACTTTCGGCAATTCGAGTCTAATTTAAACTTAAGATTTACGGAAGGGTATATTAGTAAAATGTTAAAAGAATGAGGGCGAATGAGTAAGTAAACTTCAAAGGCACAATGCGCACCGCTTACAATTTTAGAGAGAGGGAGAGGTGAAGGGAAGGGCACGTAATTATTGACGAGAAGACTAGTCACATTTTCTCTCTCTAAGAATGGTGTATATATATATATTTTTTTTCTCTTCTCTTCTCTTCTCTCTCTCTATATACATATATAACCGTGTATGTAATGTAAATACGTATATAAATGTGTATGTAGAGACAGACAGACAGACTGTAGTTGCTTATCTTACAAAACATCATTTTTACTAGTTTGTTTTATGTCTTTGCTTCGCTGTCTGTGGGCTTCTCTAGCTGTTAGAGATGCTTTCCCCACTACAATTACGGATGCTACAAGTCTCTACTAATCCACCACCCACCCCACACCACCCCAGTCCACCCCCAGAGTACGTGTCGTTGTGATACACATTATGCCCCTATTTGAACTCCATCATTTCAATTTTTAACGAGAGAAATAAATTTTTTTTTTTGAAAATGTTTGATTAAAAATGAAGATTTTTTTTTTTAATTTATGTGTAGTATTATTTTATTAAATAATGTGTTGTTGATAAGAAAAATGAATTTCAATTTAATAGGGGCCAAACATAAACTAAAATTACTTTATTTAAAAGTTTTAAGTAGTTAAAGACGAGATATATTTTCGTCCATAGGTAAACATAGTGGTTAATTATTTTTCATTAAAATTTTGACGTACTGAAATTTTCGTTAGTGGATAATCGTGGAACTTCGCTCGACTCAAATTTTGTTGATTCCAAGGTTCGATCTATGATCTATAAAATGTGACTAGTATCTAATTGCTTAAATTTTTAGATGTGACAATTTAGCGTAATATGAGAGGAGGTCGAAGTCTTGAGATCAAGTTTTGTTGTCAATTTGGTATTAAAGTTATGCACATGTTAGGCTTTAGACGAAAAATAAATTCTGATTACGTACACACAAAAGGGTGTGTTGAAGTCTTGAAGGCTAAATTTAAATAACTTGAAGTTGGAATGATTATTTATTGTGACACAATGTTTTGTTAAGTCGTGGAGTACAACTATTTACTCTGTGAGAGCCGGTATGCAGAACTTTCTCATTCAATTTTGTCCTAATTTATCTTATAAATAAAAAGTTGTCATTAGGGTTTTGCATTACTACAAACCAAAAAAAAAAAAAAAAAANTTGCTCGAGATTTCACCTGCCAGAAAAGGTTCACAATATTAATCTAGCAATGCAATAACATTATTGTTTTTCTTATTAAGGGAACAAAGTGTTTAAGTTGTAGAGCATGTGTGGAGTCCGTACGCGGGTCGACCTTTCATCAATTAAATAGTGTTTTTCTTATTTAGGGGACTATAAATCTTGTATTTTCTTTATGAGATTTTATTGCTCTAGGTGTATAAAATTAGGGTTTCTAATTCTCAATATGATAAATCGTTTGTAAGTTAAGGGTTTAGTGACAAGGCTTTTAATAAAAGTTTTTAATATATTTTAATAAAAATTGATGAAATATATTATTGAAAAGTTGATAAGGATTATGAGCCCCGCGAAGTGAATATGACTTTATTATGGACTAATTACAGGTGGCTCACATGGCCCAGTGGTACATGCATCTAGTGAATTAAAAGAAAAAAAAAAGTGAAAAAGAAATTAAAATTCGTGATAAAAACAGCAAAATTAAGTTAAATCATAAATTAAAAAAAAAAAAGTGGTGGGAAAGGAATATTTAATGAATGGATTTTAAAAATCACTGATCTGAAAATAAATAATGAATTAAAAGGCTAGTGTAGCATCAGATAGATTCTTGAGATCAAGAAAATAAATTATTTATTCTAATTATTGTCAGGTAAAGATCCTTGCTAACTCTAGAATGTGATTAGATATAAAATTAATTCCAGTTGGTACAATTTGTTTACTTGAACATAGAATTAAGAAGTGATAATTGTAAATTAAATATAAAATAATTATGTATAATAAAAACAAATTTACTGGTATGAGTTGAATGAGGCTGGCATGTCAACATCTTAAAATTGACAGCAAAAAAAAAATATCCTTAATTAAATAAAGCTATTAGGAAGATTGGAACTCAATGTATAATTACTAAAAATATTTTACACTGTAATTGGGGGTTAAGCTTGTTCAATTTTCTCATTAACACAATTTTTTATGTAAAACAATAGGGGTGGCAAACGAGTGAAATCGCTCGCCAACTTGTCTCGTCTCGTCCCGACCTACGAGCCTCTCGATTCATATTGAGACGAGTTATGGGCCAGCCTAGCTCGAAATTTTTTCACGACCAGTGTTGAGCCGACTCGTTTTGAGCTCATTTTTTTGACTTATTGTATAAGTTTTTAAAAATAAAAAAATCGAGCGGGCTTATGGGTTGGCTCGCAAAAGTCGAGCCAAGCATCGTTTATGATACGAGCTGAGATCGGGTGTTAAGGGTCGAGCCGGCTCAATTTGGTCAATCGCCACCACTACGTAAACGTCAAATTATATTTTTGGCAAAAACTGATTTTGATACTTGAATAGTTGGACTCCATCTTTTTATTTGTTTTGATACTGTATTAAACCATTATATGGGCTGGCAAATTAATCTAGACTATAGTAACAATTGAAAGAGATGTTTTGTGAAAAAAATAGTTGGATATTTATTAGCTAAACAAGTTGAGTGAGAGGATAACCAAATGGCTCAAGTTGTAAATGGTAGCCATCAAATTGAGTTACTTTTTTGAAAAGGCATCCATGAAATTGTGTGATTTACAGCACAAGAATGAATTCTTGAAATGCCTCGGTCCATTTTCTGTAAGAATAAAATTTCTTGTACAGAAGGGATTACAGTTACACAGATGTAGTCATTGCATTAGTTGATTTAAAATTATTTTTTGTCCAATATCTAATGAATGTTTGCCATCCTGCTATCGTCAACCTATATGTATAATTCTTCTATACATGTAACAAGATTCTTTCTGTAAAGTTAGGCCTCTCTTTTTACAATACTTTACTCCCACTATAAATAGCAAAAAAGTATCCACACACCACATGCAAATTATCAATACAAGAATAGCATAATCATTAACTGTTACATCCAAGCACCCAAAAAAAAGGCCACAATTTTTTTTCTTACTTTCCATTACTCAACCTCCAATAAAACTTGCTACTTTTTCTTGAAGACTATGCACGTATCAAGTTTTTAAAGGAAACAGATTTGAATGGCACGTTGAAAATTCAATTTAAATAAATAAATAAATATTTCCCATGTCCAACATCTAAAACTTTTAGATGACATTCATGGGACTGGAGTTGGGTTAGACGACTCGATGAATCATTTTGATCGAGTTAATTTTGTCAACAAAGTCAAAAATTGTACATTCAGTTACCATCCAAGGGAAAAAAATTCATTGAAGTCCCAACAAGTAGATTACTATAAGGGCTTGTGACATGGACCAATATGAGTTGTCTGATCAGTAACTTTGGCTGTCCCACATTGAAAAAGTTAAATATACACAAAGAAAGGTCTAATTGAACATGCTAGGCATGTGAATATGGACATAAATCATGTGCCTTCCATGTGGATTATTAACCTCTTTCTAATAATCTACCATTACCTAAAAGCACCCACCAAGAGGATTCTTGAGTTTTTTAAATTCTTTTTTTTTTTTCCATTTTTTTGTTTTCTATTTTCCATAACAATTTACATGATAAAATTACCATAGTTATTAAGTACTGTGTTATGAGAAGGGAAGTCCCTGGACCAAAATTTCATTAATTATAATTTAAAAAATTCATACTTGTAATTTCAACATTGCCCTAATTTTTCTAATGAACTGGAGGTGTCAAAAGCGGGAGATTAGATAATTTTCTCTTATAAACTTATTTTCAATACAGTAAATTACTATAAAGGCAGAGGATGGCGTAATTTTGTATTGAAGTGAATATCTATAATTCTTTTGTGCCTTTATTTCGTTACATCAATTCTATTGCTTTTGATAGTATATAAATAGAGTTTTTAATTCTCAATACAACCTTGATAAAAAAAAAAAAAAAAG
>CAIGRB010149024.1:0-13004 GCA_903798255.1 Fraxinus quadrangulata
TTACTTCCGCCCATTGCTGAGGGGTCGGTGATGGATGGTCCAGGACATAGCTGGGATACCTGGGTATAAATAAAAGAAAAAAAGAACATTTATGAACTTGTATTGAAACGAGAAATTTGAATCTAAGATACAACAATTTAATGTAACAATGTACTAAACAAACCATAAAGGTTAGACAAAAGCTCGACTCAACCATGATAAGAGGTAAATGTTTTTAAAATTTTAGACATTCAGGTACGAAGATAATAAAATATTGTAATAGGGTTCGAGATTGTGCAGAGGTAAGGTCACCGTCCTATTAGGTATTCAACATATAGAATTATGAATTATCAATTCTTATGTAAAATGCATATTTAATATGTAATATATGCAAACGTGTATATTAACTTATATTTTATTATTATTTTATTTCTCTCAACATGACTAAAGGATTTTTTTTTTTGTTTTCCTTTTTCCATCACACTTCATACCATCTAAAAGAATTCGAGTAAGGGGTCTCGGTGCCTATCAAGAAGTCGTCTAATCCCTTTATAAACATATTATCTTTCCGTGTCTAGGCAAAATCTTTAAAGGCGCCTTACGAAAACAATAATTAAAAAATTAATGAAGTAGATGAAAATTATGTCCGGCATTGAAGACTTTGAATGAAGTCAATAAACGTGGGTGGTTCTAATCAAATTACTGACTTTATACAATTACTAATTATCGATACACTTTTGCTAGCGTTGACTGTTGAATGATTAAAAGAATCATTTTGAACCATTAATAGAACATATGCACCTATAAACGTAACACATTAAATGAAACTTGCAGAATTCGACTTTGATCACTCAAACATTCTTCTTCTATTAGCAATGCTTAACAAGGGCATGTAACAATATTAACGTAACCATTGCATTATTTGATCAATTTGGTCACAATTAGCCATCCAATCAATTAAAACAAGATAAAAAAAATCCATTGGACAAAGATAGGTACAGAAATATGTTTGCCGTTAACTTGGCAATGCACATGGTGCAATTGAAGACACCAAGCAAAACGACGTAGCAAAGAGTAACGTGAATGTGGTCAAATGCTGTTCCCTAATTTTATTTTCACTTGACGTAATGCTGGAGAACATGTGCGGTCTTAAGATCATGTCACCGTCGTGCAATAGAAATTCTTTGTTTATTAATTAAATCTTATTTATTTATTTTTTAATTAAATGCTTTTGGATTGATGCAAATTTCTTCTCAACAAGTAATTTCCCGAATTAAAATCTAGATTTTAATTTATATCAAAATCAACATTTAATTTTAATCACATATTTAACGAGTCACGTAACTTTCATCAACTTTTATCAAAATTTACTAAAAAATTGATTTTAATTCTCATCAAAACAGTGGCTAAATTAACCATTTGAAGTTATTGCACTTCGCGAGAAAATGATGGTGGGCAAAAACAACTATCCGAGGATTGGTATAGGCATAGCCGCGTGTTATGCTTTTTAATTTCGAAAACTTATTTGACATGAATTTTCATATGTAAAAAAATAAATTTTCTTTTTAGTGTCCGTGATTAAAAAATGAAAAAAAAAAATTGCATAATGTTCGTGCTGAGTCATTACTTTGATTTTCATAAAATAAAATAGCTTTGAAAATATGAATTATAATATCTTCTTATGGAAGTTTACTTCTTTTTTTTCATGTAAATACTGTACAAATGAGTCCTTTAGGCTTTATACCGTCCAAAGAGAAACAATCGCTCTCACGTGTAGCCTTCATACTTGAGCCAATGACAAATGGACCACAAAATAGGGAGGTATGGCGGGAACCCATGTGGAGGGAAGAGATTAAAAAACCGACCGCCATGCGCCGCCCGGGACCGCCGTCAATCGGGCTGCCTAAACAAATATCGTGCGGTGGGACCTACTGTCCTCGGGAAATTCCATCAACATAATAAGATGCATGAGAGATATTTGCTTGGCCATTTGGGATTTGGCCCACTCGAATTTTGCAAAGCAAAAAATCTACAATCATGCGTTGGATGTAACGTCATATGATATTTTATAATTGAACTGTTTTAAATACGATCAATTTTCTCATCCAATTACTTCTTGCCATGATGTCTTCATCACTACATCGATAAGATTCTTTTGACAAAATAGCATTAATCAAAAAATTGTGCAATACAAAAATAGTGTGAGACTATAATGTTTTTGTCATTATGATTAAAATTAAGAATAAAATTGTTATATGGTTGTGTGTTATTTTTAGCACGAAATTACTTTTCACATTTAAATCAAAGTCAACTTATCGATTTATTGTAGAGTAATACAATTTGAAAAATTAATTTTATTTGGACGAAAATTTTAGGTATCTTTAAACACTCATATGAATAAATAAGTTACTAACAGACGATAACTAGGCAATACTTCAACAAGACTTGAAATTTAAATGTTTATTAAGAATGTCTCTAACTTAATCGTGAGTTGTTATAATAATTGCCACGTAAACAAAATGAATATATATATTTAAAAAAAAAAATCTCCAATGCAAGCTGTCGAGACGCTATTAAGCAAATGTAGCAAAAGAAAACATAAACATTATCTAAAGTTCCATCTTAATTCAAAAGTTTTGCTAGATATGTTGAGTAATCATTATTTCTAATCTCTTGTGCAAATTTAAAGAGTGATGATATTTAATATCAATTGTACTGAAGCACCAATCTAGATGATCACACGTTCAATTAAAGTAATTATGTTACACTGTATTTAAGTAATTTAGAATATTGTTATTTATAGTCAACGACTACAGTAATCATTTTATGTGATAACTTGTTATTCGAGACGTTAATTTCCCGTGATTCTGTTACCTCAAGAAACAAGCTAATGTAAAAATACTAAGCCTTTTTCATTTACTCGTTGAATTTCACTGTTCCTGAAGTTGCCTTTGACTCCAGAGATAACCTCACATATTGAGTCTGCTTTCAAAGGATTCGACTGTCGTTCTTTTTACTTTGTTGAAATTGACCAAGTCTCCTATCCACCAAACCAAAAGAATAAAGTAACACAGAATAAAAAAAAAAAAAAAATCCTGTAGATTAGCTTGCAAAATGGATTGTACAGAATAATATTAAAAAACTAAAAATTGGTCACGATCAAGGGGCCATTCTCTCGAGTCTTCATGAATAGTGGGTATAATTAGTAGTAGCCCTTTTGGGACGCTATTTTATCAATAATCAATCCATTGTTTCACCTTTTTTGCTAATATATCTTTTCCTTTCTTCAACTTTCAGTTTTCCTTTGTTCTTTGCAAATATTCCCTTCCAATGGTCCTCGAGCATAAATCACGAATTAAAATATAAATAACTTTTTATGATTTTTAGCAAGCTCGTGCTCGTCTCTCTTTCAAAACTCTTTTTTTTACACACTCATTTTCAACCATAAATTTACACAATAAAATATTTTACACATAAATTTAAAAATTTTTCTTACTTTTAAACCCCACATTCTCCAAAAATTCACTATTCAAAATAATTTTTTTTTTCAAAAAAAGGTCACCAAATAGGGGTTAAAAAAATTTTTTTCCTAGTGATTGCATTGCACGTTATTTGATATAATATTACTTATTTAAATGTGTATAAAATAAAAATTCATTAGAAAATGGCATGTTTAATTGCAAGAGTGGAATTTGGATAGAAAGAAAATGAATTTTAGGGAATTGAATTGCCTAGAATTATTTTTATGGGAATTGTCAATTAATTGTGTTTGATTAGTATAATTTTTCACATGAAAAATATTGAAATTTTGAATTTTTTGGTGTTCGTTTAGCTTTGTTTTACATGAAAATTGTCTATTAAATGGATTTTTTTTTAACAATTAGGGATATAAATTGTTTCCATTGCTGGAAAACCAAAAACCACCAAAACTATATGAAAACAAATTCAAGGAAAAATTGGAACGAGGCAAAGTTGGAAAAATTTTTACCTAGAAAATTTTGGCTATCAAACAGCCAAAAATGTGAAAAATAAAAAATATTTTCCAACTTTCATGAAAATTTTTACACATCAAACAAGGACTAAATGTTATTGATTCTTGAGCTTTTATCCTGAAAATGTCCCAATAAGATGATGGTCACTTGAACACATCAATATCGAAATTTGACCACTAGTTGAATCAGATTGCTCATATATTTTTGTTTCCTTTCTCTAATTTCATCAAATTATCAAAGACATTAAATTACTGATGCAACCTTACACCATACTCGTCCATCTCTCGACGTTAAGAACGAAAGCGTATTAACTGATTATCTTAACAAGTCGTTAAAATTGAATGAATTATACTTTGCAGTATACTAATTGAAGCCGACGCATGCCTTACTCGCCTTCTTTTGCGAATTAAATGCATAAAGTTAGTAAAAGAAATCGTTAATTGTTCTGATAGTCAATGTAAATAGAGGTCTACATTTGAAAATCGACACTTAGGATCGACGTGGAATGGAAAATTTTAATAAGTTAAAGCCAAAAGTATAGTCACACGACCCATGAACATTTTTTGTTTCTTTTCAAAAAATGAACTAAAAGTGTTTAGGCGAGCCACATTGCTAGCCGTGTTCGGCTTCACACATTTTTGTCATTTCAATAACGTTGATAATAAAACTTTGAATTCACATACCTTTTGTTGATAACGAAGTTAGACTCCAGCTAATACGTTTGATAAAGTTCATTTGAAAATTATATCTTATTTTTTTCAACGACACATTCTTTAAATAAAATAAATTTACGCGTTGATCCATAATATTACAATTTATTGACTCCCATTAAAGGGAATAGTCGATTCTTTTCAACTATAATTCCAATTTCGCCAAATTAATGATATCGAATTGATCTATTCATTTCAATTTTAAGAAAGTACATCATGAAATATTATAATCAATTAAAGATAATGATTATATATTTTTTTTGTTAATATATCTTTAAAGATTTTCAACAGGGAAATTGATATTATATCCATCGTTAATTATGATACATTAATGATATCTCTTCCATTGAACAAACGACTTCAATTGACTCCTAATTATTGTTTATTTACTACCAATTAAGCAAATTGTTTGAATGCTTTCCTTTCTTCATACATATGATTATTCATCGTACGAGATAAAATAAAAAAATCATCAAAATTGAAAAGAATAATAATATTTAGCATCAGTGATGTTAGAATATATTAGTTATGTAATAAATTCAATTAAAAGTGAAATTGTATGGTTTATTTAATTGAATTTGTAATTTAACGCTACGAATGATACCATTTAGATCGATATTAAACACTACTGGTACTAATAGCATTACTCAATTGAAAAATCATCAAATCTATTCATTTTAATTAAAAAAAAAAAACATTGTTTTTAATAGAATGGTTTCCTAGAAAAGCAACGGCTAGGATTTGCGGTTCACGGGAGCATCGTAGTCCGAGTAACACCTAATGATATCCCGCTTATTAAAGATTCCCCTACTCCGAATTTCGATGCATAGAGCGACACAACGTGAAATAAACCGTATTACTCTCAATTATAGAGAGAGAAAAGGAGTAAAACCACCCATTCGTATACGGATACACCAAGAAAGCAGAGAGGAGTGGGAAATTCACGCCAAATTGTGTCGTTTCCTTCATCTGATTTGTACGGAAATGAGATTGGTTGGACGCACTGGAGTCGGGGAATGTAGCGCCGCCACCACCACTACCAAAACAGGAGACGACGGCGCCGGTGGTGGTGCGGTGGTGGTTGTCGGAGTGAAGTTGGATGCACGGAGCAGGGAGTTGCTGACGTGGGCGTTGGTGAAAGTGGCACAATCTGGGGATCGTGTCATTGCTATGCACATACTTGATCCTGGCACCGGTATCCATCTATCCTTCTCTCTGACTCTGAAACACACTAAGACACACACACGTTCGCACAGTTTTTCCACTCCGGGAAAAAATGCCATCTCTAGACTCTAGTCAAACTAGCTTGGTTTGTTACACTGTTAGCCGTGTACTCGATGAAAGCTTGTGTGGCCTCGCACTATGCTTGAATTGTGTTAAGGAATAGGATTATGTAAATTGTGTGAAATTTGAGCTTCTACTGGTTTTTTTTTTTTGGCTCTCATAGTGCGACTCACAGTCGGAATTTGTAGACTCTGCAAATTTGATATTTGGTTTCTGGGATCTAATTAATTGTTTAGTTCTTGATTCCTCTTCTTTTCTTTTCTCCTTTTTTTTTTTTTATTTGCTTTCGCTAGTGAAGACTTTCGATTCAGTCCTGGCTGCTTATGAAGGCTTCTGCAACCTGAAACAGGTCTGTTTAAAATTCTCTCATGATTATTATATCTACTTAGTTGGAAATGAAATTCGATTCTACCACTAAATCTACATCAATTATAATTTACACAGGTCCAAGTATTTTCTAAATTGTTATCTAAGTTTACTGTTGTCCTTTCTCTCCAATTTCTTGGGTTCTATCTCTAAATTTAGATCAATTATTATTTACACGGTCTAAGTATTTCTAAACTGTTATCTGAGTTTTACTCGTTTCCTCTCTCTAATTTCTTCATACCTTGCATGATTGCATACAAATTCATTTGCAGCTGTTTTGTCAACTTTTTCAAAGAAAGGCACGCTAAATCCCATGAATTTATCAGGTGGATCTGAAGCTTAAGGTCTGTAGAGGATCACCAGTTCGTAAAGTCCTAGCTCAGGAAGCAAAATCATGTGGAGCAACGAGTTTAATTGTCGGATCTTCTGTAGCACATCACACAATTCGATCCAGGACATCAGTCGCGAAGTATTGTGCAAAGAATCTCCCAAAAAACATCTCAGTTATCTCTGTTAATAATGGCAAGATCATGTTCCAAAGAGAAGCAACAGCTTTGTCAGGCCCAGAGTCAAAATCTAAACAGAGGAAAATTATGGGAAGAAGTCCTCTGAGTTTGCCACCTGAGAGATTTTTGTCATCATCTAGTTGTGAAAATGGGCACAATTCCATGGTGTTGGTTCCCATCAAGACTCAGGAAATGTCTGAGTCAAGGTCTGGATGGACACTCCTCCGAAGGGTCTTTTTCCACAATGGAAAAGTACCTGAAACTCCTTCTCCTAAGAAGTCATCTTTAATGCAATGGATGTTGAAATTACCAAGCCGTCAATCTGTTACCGCTATTTATCCTGATCAAAAACATTTTAATGCATCAAATAAGGATGAGTTTCATTGTAAAGATTTGGACGCAGAAAAGGGTGCAATTATACCGTATGTGGGTGGCACTACTTCTGTATCTGATTTTTCTAAAACCATTTCTAGAGAACTTGAGGTTCTTGGGCAGAAGTACTCGTCAACATGCAGAATATTTAGCTACCAAGAACTTTTGTTAGCAACGAACAGTTTCACTGCTGGTAATTTTCTATCTTGAATGCTGTCTTTTGCAAAAAAAATAAAATTATTGCTGTCCTTTTGGGTTTCCTACACTGACTGTTAACTATATTATCAGAAAATTTGATTGGGAAAGGGGGAAGCAGTCGAGTTTATAGAGGCTGTCTACCAGAAGGCAAGGAACTGGCTGTGAAAATTCTTAAACCGTCGGAGGATGTGTTGGAGCACTTCGTTTCTGAAATTGAAATCATCACATCTTTGCATCACAGCAATATAATTTCATTGGTTGGCATCTGTTTTGAGGAGAACAATCTACTTTTGGTTTATAATCTTTTATCCAGAGGAAGCCTAGAAGACAATCTCCATGGTATATTAGAAATGCTGCTTCCTTCTTTTGAGAGGAATCAACTTGCATGATGTTTTAAAATTGGTGTTGATGAATAACCGCTTTCTGAATTAGGTCCTAAGAAAACTGGGAATTCATTTTGTTGGGAAGATAGATATAAAGTCGCTCTGGGCGTTGCTGAGGCACTGGACCATATACATAATGCAGCAGTTGAACCCGTCATTCACAGGGATGTGAAATCTTCAAATATCCTTCTTTCAGATGCTTTTGAGCCTCAGGTGCTGCTTACTTTTCATTGACTTCAGTATTTGTCAGATATTACTCGTACTAACACCCATATTGGCCTTTGCAGCTTTCAGATTTCGGGCTTGCTACTTGGGCTTCAAGTTCTTCACATCATATGGATACCACTGACGTCTCTGGAACTTTTGGGTGAGTTTTGTGCTCTTTCTTTAGTTATAAATCGTTTAGATTCAGTAGATAACTTTTTTTTTTTCCTGTGGCAGCTACTTGGCTCCGGAATACTTTATGCATGGCAAATTGAATGAAAATATCGATGTTTATGCATTTGGTGTTGTACTCCTTGAACTTTTGTCTGGTAGAAAGCCCATAGATAATGATCTTCCAAAAGATGAACAAAGCTTGGTAATGTGGGTATGTATCTGTTTCTATGTGCGCAAGTTTTCATTTGGTTTTACCTGTTTCCCATGACAACTGAAAATCTGCACAATTAATCTATATTTATGTCGTCAAACTCTTGTGAATGGTTTTAGAACTCATTAATCTCAAGTGGTTTCAGATACCTATACATTTCCTCGAAGATGTTATTTTCGTTTATGATTGATTTGTGCATTGCTTCGATTAAATGTCATCAAGACGTTTGTGCTGCTGAGGATTTCTCTCTTCAACAATTTGTTGGTTTAAAGTTAAACTGCTGATATTTTTTCCAGGCAAATCGTGTTATGAAAGATGGGAAAATTTCCCAGTTGCTAGATCCTAACCTCACTAATGCTTATGATTACATTCAATTTGAGAAAATGGTCTTGGCTGCAATGCTTTGCATCAGACGTGCACCTCAATCTCGTCCTCAAATTAGCCTTGTAAGCCATATAATTTAACCTAGTTTTAATAGTATCAATAGGTCATCTCGATAGCATTTTAATTGTTGGAGCTAACTTGTAACAGATCCTCAAACTCCTTCAAGGTGATCCGGAAGTTCTTGATTGGGCAACTGAGCAGGTCAATGCTTTGGAAGAAGTAGATATTGTCGATGGTGAGCAGTCAGGGACGAACCTCCAATCTTTTATTAATCTTGCATTGCTTGATTTGGAGGAAGGCTCCGGTTCTAGCAGCAGCACCGAGCAAAACATCTTGGTCGAGGATTACCTCCAAGGCAGATGGAGCCGTTCATCAAGCTTTGACTGAAACTGAATATTGGTTTTGTGGATAGTTTGCTGTCAACCAAAGGTTGTTCTGTAGTCTGACTGTGTATATGAATGCGTTTAGCTCTGTTTACTTTGTGTTACCACATTGTCAGGTCTCGGACGCGAGGGTTAAAATGTTTCAACCTCCTCCCAACCTGATTTACGTCACGGTCCAGATGTCGGGTGGACTGTGTTTTGTCATATGGATCACGTTTTCACAATGCTTTGTGCAAGTAGTGAAATTGCTGCTGAATGTGCAAATGCCAGCTATTGTTAACAGTGTGCACCATTAACAATTGCCCACATTTGTAATTACAGGTGTATGAGATGTAATACACAATTTCGATAATTTATTGCTAGGAAAATGATATTTATGAAGCCGATATTCCTTTCTTCTTGTGTGTTTTGCATTTCTTGATGGATGTGGTTACTTTGTCCCTGCACCTATTTTCATCTTTTCTTTCTAGGGATCGGATTCTTTACTCTATCCCATTGCTTGATCTCTCACCTTAGCATATGCTAAGCTTCAAATGCTGAACTTTTGACTTGTCTCAAACTTCAGCTTTTATTAGTCGTTTTGGCAAAAAGTTAAATTGTACTGAACAATATTAATTAAGAAAGAAAAAGAACATAAAATCCTCCTTTATTGTATTATTGGTTGTCTAGTCTCCTGAATGCATTTATTATAAATTATCTATGTTGCTTTCAAGGTTTGGTGGCTACCTCAAGTTCTGATTCCTTTCTGTGGTACTTTGAAGTTTGAACTACACAAAATGAAATCCCAGTTTTTATTTCTTGGAAAATACTGTAAAACCTCTCAATAGTCATTCAGTTGAAACTAACTAATTTTATTACTATGAAGATGTAGTCCCAAAAATTCTTATTTTGACTTAATTATCCTTGTCGCAAGTGGTATAGAGGTAAAATAATAATATTAAAATCATCAATTAATAGAGCTTATCAAATTTAAGGTATATACATTGAGAAAAGAGATGGACATAATTTCAAAAACTATTACACGTATATAATTAGTACTAGAAATATGCAAAGTTATCTTTAAAGACTAAAATGTTACGTTCTCTTTAAAAAAAAATTTACAATGTAAATTCTTTAAATAAAGTGTAAATAATACACTTTATGCAATCCTCAACAAATTCAAGTGATACATTTCACACAAACTCGACCGATCGAAAGTATTCGTGTTGAGTTCACGCTTTACTTTATTAGTTTGGGGAATCGGAAGAAAATGCTGGAATTGTTGTTCAAAACCAATGAAAATGGAGTTGGAATGAAAATTGAAAAAGGAAGCCAAAACCTTGATCTATGCGACCACATAGATCAAAAGGTATGTAGTCGCAAGTGAACATGTAGGGATTTCAGCCCTTGCATCTGTTCCTTCTATGCGACCGCATAGAAGAATCCTATGCGGTCGCATAGAAGAAATATATGACCGTTGGACTGCCATTCTTGTTTGAATTTTGGTGGTTATTTTTGAAAAGTTGCAAACTTTTCATGGTTTTTAGCGATTTTTCGTGGGTATTGATAGTTATCTATAAATAGATAACATGAGGTCAATACACAGTGATTTTTTCGAAACATTATTAAATCTAATATTGAGAAAAAATCATTCCAAAACAAAGAATCAATATTCTTTTATCCATATTCAAATACCTCTTTCTCTTCTTAAAGTTTTGGTAGAAAAACATAATTGCTTAAGTGTTTTTCTTATAAGGCTTGATCAATCCTATAAACTATTTGCCGAGAAACCCTTTAAGCACCAAATTCATTCGAGATTGGGCAAATATCGTTTGAGGACAGCGATCTTTGTGTTTGAGCCTTTTGATTCTTCTATGAAGTTGTTGATCATTTATTTCTTGATTTTGGTTCATGGATTTTGTCTCAAATCTTTTTGTGGTGAATCAATTGAAGATGTTAATGATTATTTGTTTCCGGATTTTCTTCAACCTCATTCAAGTGGAAGCGATTTCGTTGATGTTCTTGATTATTTGTTCATTGGTTTCTTCTCCAACCCCTTGTGTGGAAGAACGATGATTTTTCCAACAATCTCAAACGATATTTTTGCGATGGAGAATGGAATCATCAAGGTTTCAATAAAGTGATGAAATCCAGTAAATTATTACCTTGTCTTCTCAACTATTTCGATAAGTCAAATTCTAATTTCGATTTCATGAGTAGAAATGGTATGTATTGATATAAATATAATATGCACATTATCGGTATGATATCTCCAACATTCTTAAGATGGATTTTTGTTTATTGTGCATAAAAATATTCTATTAAAGTTGAAATACGTACATAGAGTATCATGTACTGGAATCTATGCATTATAGATCATACATGAAATCAAATGATAAAAATATGTTGATGAAGATCTTGTGTGCATATTAAATTACATTTGCAATAAGGATCATGATATTACATGAATAAATTTAAATCATACTTTTGATGTATCATGAATATGGTAAAAATGTTCTATCGCAACATTTGAATTAGGAAAATTTATGTTTCATCAATTTGTTGAATGAGGTGTAAAATAATATTTATGTTCATGAGTAATGAATTTGTGTATTGTAGTGATTAAATGCACATAATAGATAGTGATTCTATAACATGGAATCATTCATTTATGTTTGAATTCATTTCATATTGCTTTGTGGACAAGCAAACGATTGTGCATATCTATGTTGAAGTTTTGTGCACGTTTGATCTATGTAAATGCTTATTACATTATACATTAATGATATGAAATGACTTAAGGATACATGCTTTAGTGAAGGATCTTTTTTTTTTTTCACTTAATTTGAAGAAAGTTATTCATGGTAGTTTTTGATATGAAAGAATACTCTTGAATTATTATACGGCAATTTAAGTGTACTTTTATAAATTGCAAATAAGGGTATTTAATATAGCTTTGTGACTTTAAATATGTTGATAAAATTTGTGCATAATACATGTTCGTTTCCATGATCATTTATTTAGCATGGTTTCACAAGGCAGTAATAACTGGTGACATTAAGTGGGGGTTTCATGATCATCAAGAATACATAGAATTTCTTACTTATGGATCATTATTCTAAGAGATCAACATTTTCGAAAACTATTGGAATATGTGTATTGTGGTACATACGTGGATTTTATTCCATAGTTTTATGGAATATAATTGCATATTTAGAATAATGAATTTATTTTCATTTGTTCATAATTCATTTTTATGAACCGGTACATGCAAATATATATAATATAGTTGAAAGTACGAGACTTTGAAAAGGAAGTCATATGAATTTTGTGCAACAACCATGTGTGTAATAAATTTTCCTTTATCAAATAACATGTATATATGTTGGTACATGCATTGGCTTTCGTTTATTTAGTGCATGATGATTTGGTTGGAGATACCATTCATTCTGATTAAATAATTTATATAAGTTGTTTTAAATAAACTTTAAACTGGTATACGTTGTGTTCTTTTGAAAATCAAGCATGTCTTTGAAAAGCATGGCTTTTCATGAAACAATGATTTTACGTTTTGCTTGTTGATTGAGAACTTGGAATTGAAAGTACATTTGTGTTTTTAAGGTAATTATAAAGTGAAGCATATTCATTGTCTAAATGTATTTTCAAAATCGATTTTGGCGACAATGGGTTTACCAAATGTTAACTTTGATGATAGCCTCAATTAATTTGATAAAATTAAATGAGATGATTTATGCAAAATTATATTTACATAAGAGTATAGGGTGAATTGATGCCCATAATTTGACATGACATAATACAATTTTATGAAATATCAAAAGATTGATAAATTACACATGTTTTGAGAAATTGCAATTCTTG
>CAIGRB010149024.1:20339-39061 GCA_903798255.1 Fraxinus quadrangulata
TTTTTGAAATTTGAAAGTTATTTTCTTATTTTTGAAATAGTACATATTTAACGTAAGATTTATGAATTTTTTCCAAAGGATAATTGCCCCCATTTCATCAAACAAGATTTCTGTTCTTGCCACCAAATAGCACTTCCAAAATCCACCAATGTTATGTAGCTATCATTAAAAAATTTTAATGTTATTTTCATCAACAATTTAATCTCTTATTAAAAATGTGATTAAAAAGTAAAAAAATTTTATCGATTTGTATGTACAATATTTTATTAGTGAATGTATGATGAATAATGATATTGTAAAAAATAATTTAAAATTTTAAAGAATGACAAACATGAGCCGGGGAAAAAGTAAATCTTTGTGATTCTTTTGTGAGAAAAAACCGTCTTCTAATTCAGAACCCACTACAACGATCCGAAAATCAATATTTTTACCACAAAAATGCATCTATACATTTGCTAAACATCCACTTGACCTCCACCTTTTAGTTACTTTATAAACTATCCCAAACAAGCGATATCCATCGATCTGGTTTCATTTTAATTGTTACATTAATCTACCGTGATTTAAAGAAGAAAAAAAACTGCTCAAGTTTATTGAGTTCTCCTGAGTCCTAATTGCTTTTAGTCCAAAAGCGAAAAAGTCGTGCTTTTAGGCATCAAGGAAGCAATTGCATTACTAAGAAAATAAATTTCTGATTTAATGTGTAAAATCCCGACACAGTGATAAGAGTTGCACAAATGCAAGAGAAGCATACCGTGAAAAATCTTGTCTCTATAGAGTTGCACAAATGCAAGAGAAGCATACAGTGTGAAAAATCTTGTCTCTACAGTGTTACAAATTATCAGCAAGTTATGCCTAATGGCGAAAGTTCACAGACCACAACAATCATATTTTGACTTGAATGAATGATATTTTTTTGTAAATTTTGCAATTGAAAATCAAAACAAAGTAGGTTATAGCAATAATGGTTCATCCCGAGCAATGAGCAGATAAATAATCTGGTCCCAAACATGCAATGAAGAAAATCCGATGCCAAAATTTTGCAATTGAAAATCAAAACAAAGTAGGTTATAGCAATAATGGTTCATCCCGAGCAATGAGCAGATAAATAATCTGGTCCCAACCATGCAATGAAGAAAATCCGATGCCATGGACATCATACTTAAATGATTGGAATTCACGGCAATGCTCAAGAACTATTTACAATTTGCATGTGACAAAATCTGATAAAAAATTTCTTAAACTACAAATTTACTACCTTTTGGAATCCTGTTGAAATAGTATCCAAGTCAATTACATCCTGGCTTCCTTTTTCCATTCGTAGCTGATCAAGTTGAAGTCTCAATTCAGCTATTTGCTTATGTATCTTCTCCCCTTTATCGGGTAATTTAGAGACAGCAACCTGCAAAACCAATCAACAAGGAAATACAAGTATGCGTATACTCAATGGCAGCAAAATTGTAAAAGAATCAGAAAACCAATAAAATATATGAAAAAGCAGCAACCAAAAGAATTTTCATCAATCGATCAAGCAAATCCTTAATGGTAACTTCAAACTAAGAGGCAGAACCGAACTTATTTCCCAGAAAATACGAGGAAGCTAACCAAACTACATGAAAAGAATACCATATTAGGCCATCCGCCTCGTGCCAAATAATCTTCAGTTGCCAACTTTGAACATTAAATTCACACCCCATCTAAAATGCTACTGGGCCATTGATTCAACATCCAATAATTTGTCTGATTAGGTTATCAGACATTCTATAGATCAATTTCCAATTCAAAGTGATTTTTTCCGTTTGGGGTATCATAGTATCATCATCTGATGGAACCTTTGAAATTTAATGCATTTCAATATACAGTAATGAATTCCCAAATTCATGTTCATGTCACGTGCTTCGATATATTCTGCACAAAATGAACCTGTTGGTTACCCTGATGTAAAATAACATTCCAGTGAGCCTCATTTGCACTTTTAAAAAATTAAAAGGTACTACATTCATAAGCAACAGTACATATTTACCAATTTTAGTTTAGAATCTAAAAACAATCACAAGTTGCTTCACTGGATTCTCTTTGATTGAAAAACAAATATGGGTTGAGAGAAAATTCATGATTTCCACAGGTGCTTAGAGACCAGCGAAGAAGATACCTTATTGGTAAGCATCTGAGATAAGCGACGAATTCTTTCTGTGATTTCAGTTTCTGAAGGTTCATTTGCAGCCGGAGCAAAAAATTTCTGGACCTTATGCATGTCCTTAGGCTTAAACGCGTAATCCGCTCTGCAAATATAAACAATATTTACATTATATGAGAAAATAAAGATTGAGATTGAAGGTAAAACCAATCACATTAAAAACAGTTCCAGGAATCATACCCATCAACATTATATTCATGCGATGAGCGAGAGGATGAATGGCCGGTGAATGTACTACCTCTTACCCTGTATCCCAAACATGGGAACAAAGAAGATAAAATTATGTAAGCTGATGTTGACTTGATGTGTTTTAGGCCAAATACAAGTGGTGAAATCTTCACAAGGTGAGAGATGCAGTGCAGAACGAAGACATAACGTTCCCCATCATGTTACTCTGCCTTACTGCAGGCCAAGACACCATAGTTGCAGTCTGAAAGATTACAGCATGGTGGATAAAAAACAATCACCTTTTTACTTCCTCCTCTATATGAACATCTGGTACCGGTGCTGTCTTGGAGAAGAGTAAACTATGCTGGCTAACACCGGCAATATTTAGAGTTTGAAGGAACTCTACATGGGCTCTGACAGACTCTTCCCTAGATGAAGATGATAAAAGTTAGAATCCGTATGGAAAATTAATCAAGGAAATGCCTCGCATCAAATGACTCTTTGACATAGCCACAGAAAGCATGTGCAATCAATGGACTATTGTGAGTTTTGACATATAACCTAACACCAATCCTATGGTGTAATATTTAGGCATTGAATAATATATTTTGATCCCTTTTAATTCTTATTATATCTCAAACTGAAAAATGAAGCTTTGAAGAGCTTGAAAAATAAAGATCTCAAATTAATAACTTCAGTGAAATGAATATCTTGCAAGTTCAAAAACCAAACGAATAATTGTATTACATTGTGTGTTGCTGATCATGCTCTTCATGCAACTGCTGTTGAGTCAGAGAAATATCAAATCCCTGTTTGGGAAGGCTGAAAAGATCTCGCAGATCCTGAAAAGTTAAAGACAACATCAGTCTCAAATAATGTGCTATACATGGAAGAAACTGAAATTTCCATCTAAGATTGTATGGATCGGTTTGGCTTGGCACAATTATGTACATGAGCATAAAGTTGTACGCTCATGTGGTTTTCCAGCTAGCATCCTTGCCCGTGATGCATGTACATATATGAATGATATAGATCACGTGAAGTTTCTATTTTCCTTCATGATGTAACATATAAGGTATCAAAAATTTAGGCAGTGCCACAGTGGTTGAAAAAGACTATATTATTGATTGTAGAAGAGAATATCTTACTTCGAGAAAGTGTACATCAATTTTGGTCAAAACAAAATCAATTGAAAAATTGTAAACATTCCATTTCAAGCAAATACCTGCTGACTGAAATATCGTATCTGCTCTTTATGTTCAGTTGCACTTTTAAATAGCCCTCCTTTGAATACCTGGATAATGAATTTGAAAATAATAAAGCCAAACAAAACTGAGAAAGTTAGGTTTTAAAAACTGATGAATTCAAGGCCGAAAAATGACCAAGAATTCTATTTCTTTATCATCAATCGTATCAGTGTTCTCATGATGCCGTATACGAAAACTATGGCCAAATTAGATTCAATTGTTAACTGCCTCATGGCACAGGAAAAAATGCTATGGCAGGTAGTGCCACCGTTTCTAAGTTTTATAAAGGCACCCCGTCACCAGGGCATGATTACAACAAGAAAGACCAATACTCATACTTGAACAAGACTAGTAATATAAATGCCAAGAGGGAAAAGGTTAAAGTAGAAGTAAACCTAGCCTCAGTCTCTATAGTTATTAGAAAATAAAAAATAAGGCAAATAATATAATATAATAAGACAAATTATTTAACCTGCTTTCTATAAATTTTCTCTTCAACAGTGCTGCACGTCATTAACCTATATACAATTACATCCTTCTTTTGCCCAATCCTGTACGCACGATCAACACTTTGATTGTCCATGCTGTTCAAGTTGCAAACGAAGTCAATAACATGTAGTACAATAGCAACAAAATCTATGGAGAAAAGTCGTCTACAACATGTTAAAATTCAGTCCAATATTCATTATATCTTGACAAGCATCGCGCATACAAGGACATTTGCAAAGAGCTTTTCATTTCATATACGCTTTCTGTCATCAGCTTAAAAAAGGTGTTTTTTCAAAGGTAATAAGCCATACAACTGTTGATATGCAAGAGAATAGAGAGGAAAACAACAGTCTAGACAAGCAATAATCAGTCTGTAAATTGTAATATACTCTAATTCAATGTCTGAAACAAATATTTAACTTCAAGTAAAGAAAGAAGTACAGGTTCGCTTAGAAATTAAATGGAAAACTAGAGGCTGTAAGAATTTTTTTTTTTTTTTTGCCAAACAAGCACCTTGGATTCCATGCTGGATCAACCACAATCACACGATCTGCTTTTGTGAGTGTAAGGCCCAATCCACCAACTTGGGAAGTTAAGAGAAAGATTGGAGCTCCACGACCCTCTTGGAAATCCTGAAAAATAAATGACAAGTGAGAAATAGAAATGGGAATTTCATATGAATACTGATAATTCTATCCAGAAGCAAACCTTGACGATCGCAGCTCTATCGCTGGCTTTTGTGGTACCATCTATCCGCAAGAACTTGTAGTCACTGGACATTAGGGATTCCTGAGCAAGAAATATGGTCAAAGAATTATCAATATACATTCCAAATCAGGGGAACAATCTAAAACGCATGATGGGATAAAAGTATGAAGGGACGACAATAAAATAGACAAAAAGATATAAAGTTCACTGTCAAATTCAAATAACAGAAAAGTAATGTAAACCACAGTGCATGAGAACATCTCCACATTGTGCACCAGCTAAGGGTCTAAGACCTTTAATGGAAAAAAATCAATCTCAGACAAAATTGAGCAAAACCAAAACCATTCACCCATAATATAAACAGCAAGCAATATATTTCTTAAGATCATATTTACAAAATCTTAATGCAAAACTGCAAACTTGAATATAACCATTGACAATACCAGAGGCTTAAATTGTACTCTGTCGTTCAAATGTCAAGTCTAATTTCCACTTTCTATGTCCAACTTCTAGAACAATAAGAAATCAAACTATCTCATGCATAAGAAAATTCCTTGCCGCTTCATTTTAAATTTTATAAGTTGATTGCACGGGGTTGAACCAGGGGGAGAATCTCAAACTTCAGAATTCCCTCTAATTCAAAGCTCATCCTATAATGGCATCTATTCAGAGTTGCAATATTTTTAAATACTATGCTAGTAACATCATCATTACGATAGAGCATTACAGAGGAAGAAGGAAAATTCACAGGCTGAATAGCAAATACATTGACACTTCAGAACAAAAGGATAAGTCACACCGAATAATGCTTATTTACAGCCTATATGTAACCAAAAGCTTGTCTACCTACAAATTGTCCAATTCAATGCTCTATGAAGCTCTACCCAACACCCTACCCCACCTTCCAAATAAAAGGAAATATGTCCAAGTCATTAGCTACATCCTTGGTTTCTTTTTATGATCAAGCTAAAGGTTCCATTCAGCTATTTTCTACTGCACCACTCTCATTGATAAAGAAGTCAAGTCTCAATACTGGAACATATAACCAACTATTTGAAACTAACCTGAATTAGATTAAGCATCTTCCGTGTTTGTGAAAAAATAAGCACCTTGTGTCCCTTTGGAAGTAAATCACCCTGTAACAAATCATATACAAGATGACAAATTTTATGTTTTCACACAAGTAGATTAATCAACAGTTGATATGTGAAGTCCTAACCAATAAAGATAAGATGAATAATATTTTGCAAGAGACATCGTGCTTCTCTATAAAGTCAAATTTATCGGCAACATCTGCTATATGCATTGCCAACTTCTCAGCCACGCCACGATCTTCCTGGCCTACCATTGAATCCATCCCTTCCAAAACCTCTTCAGCAGCTCTTTTTGTTAATAGAAGTGGATGATCACAAATTTTTTTAAGGATCTGCTTCCCAAAAAACATAACAATTTAAATTATCAGGTTTGAGATGGTAATTGGTAAAGACAACCAAATCGATGAAACCAATAAAAATTTGAGTACATAGAAACAAAGGAAGCATGGATATGAAGAAGACCATAACACATAATGAAACGAAATTTATTGTCATAATGCTTGTAACTTTCATGTCCCAAAGTTCTAAGATGCAGTTTTTGTGGAAATTAAAAAGACTGACATGATAGCCTCGTCCCACTTTTCAAAAGTTACTTGTGTGGTGGTGCTCATGCCTGTGCCCGGATCCATAGGACATGGAGACAAAGCAAGTAATTAGTCCTTTTTAGCTCAGATTTTGTATATTGTAAGTAAATATTATGCCCCTGTTTGAGCCCCATTTTGGTAAGAAAATGTATTTTGGAATAGTGATTTTTTGGAGAATGTATGATTAGAAAAGAAGAAAAAGTTTTCTATTTACATATAAAATTATTTTATGGGAGTGTGTATATGCACTAGACATGAAACAAATTTGCCTTGGAAGTTCATTTTTATATGGTGCCCAACTTTTTAGAGTCTCATGTTCATTCTATTTATTTTTAAAAAAAAATTACAAAGAAAAGCCAATTACCCACAAAATTGCGTCCAAACATTTCGGAAACATGTCTGCACATTAAGAATTGTGCTGAAAAATTTCCAAAAAAATTTGGCAAATCTTGTAACAAGAGTTTCAATTTCAAACACATATCAAACATTGAACTGTGCTGGAGACAGTTTGCATTATAGCAAGAAAAAGCATATATTATCGCATAAAATTTTGACTATGTCAAAAAGAACCTTCAAGAACACATAGAGTTGGAGAAAAAAATGAAGTTAAACCAAAAGGGAAAAAAATTAACTCCAGTGAGCATATTACCGTGAGAGCAGCAAGAGGTGACCCATCACAGGCTGAGATAACAATCTCACTCTTTAAGAAAGCTTCATAAAGTTGACGCTAAATCAAGGAAAAGACACATCACCATAAAATATATCTTATCAAAAACGAGACAATGCGAATTTTCTTGATAGATGGTATGAAGTAGAACTAGGAACATGTACCTGCAATCCAGTTAATCGCAACCATACAATAATCTCATTCTTCTTGGAAAGTGTTGTATCATCGCGAAATACTTCACTCTTCATACGTCTCAGAAAATATGGTTGAATGCATTCTCTTAATTCCTATTAAGATAACATGCCACCAAATTGTGATAAGGAATTGTACATCTAATATAGGGTAAAAAGATAGGATTTAACTAGATTGCAAACGGGACATTCAGAAGATTGAGTAAGCCCCAACCAAGTGATTACCAAATGGGTGCAATAATCATGTCACGCCACTAACCAGAAAATAAAGTTTAACTAAGAGACATTCATATGTTCAAATCAGTTAGTTCAATTAATTAAATTTACTCTATCGAATATCCCTACTTATTTTTTGTCACTGTTTCCGATTTCTGTTGCAGTGGCAAATAGAATAGAGAGAATTCAAAGGGAATTTTTGTGGGCAGGGTTGGGAGAGGAGAGGAGAGGAGATGAAACTTCATTTGGTCAATTGGAAAGTTGTTTGCTCTCCTATGAGGATGGGGGACCTCGAATTGAGGAGGCTCATTTTGTTTAACAAGGCATTATTGGGTAAATGACTCTGGCGGTTTGGAGTGGAGAGGGAAAGTTTCTGGAGAGAAATCATTGGGGCGAAGTATGGAGTGATGGAGGGGGGTTGGTGTTTGGGTGAGGGTCGTGGGTCGTGGGTCTTATGGGGTGAGTTTGTGGAGGTATATTCGACGAAGTTGGAGCGACCTTCGAAACAGATTGACTTTTGTGGATGGTAATAATATTAGTTTTTGGGATGACTGTTGGTGTAGAGATATACCGCTAAAGGTGGGGTTTCCTTCTTCGTATTGCATTACTATGGTGTCATCTGCTATGGTGAAGGACGTTTTAGCCATCTACAATGGGAGTTACGGTTGGAATATTACCTTTCGAAGGGGTCTACATTATTGGGAATTAGATTATTATGCACTATTTTTAACCCATTTGTATGATGTGAAAATTCAGGTTGGGGAGGATGGTCGTAGTCGATGGCGGTTGGCACGGAATGGTATTTTTTCAGTTCGCTCTTATTTTAGATCTTTTTTGGGATCTGTGAAGAGTTCACTCCCCTAGAAGATGGTGTGGCAATGTAAATTGCCTCCACGGGTGGCATTTTTATTGTGGAATGTGACGGTGTTCGTTGGCTGTGGAATAATATTTTGGCTTCTCAACATATAGATTGGGTGCTACCTAGATGTATAGAAGATGTGTTGCGGGCATGAAGGAGAAAACTTCGTGATAAGGATAGCAAGCATGTATGGAATCTTATCCCGGGATGCATTATATGGTGTGTGGAGAGAAAAGAACAACCGATGTTTTTAAGACCAAACACGGACCATAGAGCAATTTAGAGAATTCTTTTATCTAACTTTGTATAGTTGGTTTAATGCCGCAACTAGCAATTCTATAGAGGGGCTGCCTAACTTCATGTCTTTTCTTTCTTGTTTAAGTTGATAATACACTTCCCGTGTATTCTTTTTTGATTAATAAAATTATTTGATTACCTATCAAAAAAATATATCCCTAAAGCAAATGCTAGAATCACACTTTTTTTAAGATATAAATTATTATCTTAACAAATCAGTTGTGATTTATATATCGAGACAATTGGCAATGTATTCCATTCAAGACTTTCCATAATGAAGACATGATTTAAGAATCATCAACGCTTAATTATAACGCATATTAAACAACTCGATTCTAATCAACACTGATATCTTGAGCTTCAGACTTTGTATGAAAATCTCAAACGACAACAAAATAGAAGATATGACAGGAAGAAATCCACATGCAATGATAATGTATAGTATGGTTTTACTAATGCAGGTTGTCGAACAGAAGCAGCTCCAGGTGACAATCTATGAATATTGGACTCTAGCAATATAATAATACTCCTGATAGCAGGTATACAGAAGAATATTTCTACATCAAAAATCATCACAAGAATATAGTGATAAGTTAAAAAGAATACGCAATATTTTTAAAATGTGGAATCTGGCCTGAAAACTACAAGGGCACGACACATTATAGTGACAGCTAGAATGAAGAGTTCATTTCATAGTATCAGTTGTCAAGAGTTTGAAGCTTATAGAGACTAACTGTCACTTCCACGTATAATTGCTATCCACTCCACCAAAAGCAAACCCAAAAGATATTTATCACAAATCCACGTGCTGTTTGCATAATGACCTATATAATTGTCAAGCTAAAGCAGAAGCAACAAGAACTGCATAGACAAAGGTTTCAAAGGAAAGAAAATAAATTTGATTCCATGGTCCAACGAACATACAAATTAAAACTATGTTCACATCCTCCCAAAAAATGTAAAAGAAAAAAGGAAAAAAATAATAATAATAATTCAAACGTGTGGACAAAATTATCACCTTCGCAACTGCCGAACCTATTCGCTTTTCCCTATCTAAGGCATTTTTCTCATTTCCTCGATTGATAAAGTGCTCATATTTCTCCTTAAACCTATGAGAAACAATAAATATGAGAAAAAAAATTAATTTACGAAGACAGCAACTCAAAAGATAACTCAATCTGAATCTGGAGAGCCACATTACCATTTCTTGTCACCTAGCAGCTCCGGACAGCAGAAGTTAAATAAGGCCCATAATTCCTGTTTTGGATTACAGAAAAGAAACAATACAATAACATCATATATCATTTACTTGTGTCGACTGTAAACGACGGAAATATTGAAATCAATTAGAAAACCTAAAAAACCTTAAAAGGACAGGCAAATACTACCTTAAGATTGTTCTGAAGTGGTGTGCCACTAATGATGATGCGCCGAGCACAAGGTATCTGGAGCAAACTTTTAGCCCTTTGAGTACTTGGATTCTTTATAAGATGGCCCTAAAAATTTTTTAAAAAGATTAAATTTATAACTTAAGAAATAGATAGTGGCTATGCTTTCAAGAAAAAGTAACGTAAAAAGAATACTTCATCGAGAATCATATAATCCCATGTCATCTCATCTTCAGCTCCATCATCTAGGTAATTGCAATCTCCACATAACGGTTTTGTATTATTCCGCACAATATCATACGTTGTTAAAAGAACACCTTTGTCCTGTGAGAAAGACGACAGAAACATGTAGCTTGTCAAAACACAGAACCACAGAGAAATATATGAAAGGGTATCTGAATCCATTCCACTAATTTCACCAAAAAAAAAATGCTCACTGCCTAATCTGGCATGGAATTTAAAATAAAACTTCATGTGAATTTCATAAGTTGCACACAACAAAAATAGTTATTCAGTTATTTCAAGATGACATGTTTCAAATGAATAAGGAAGAGAGCATTTGAGCTTAAATCAAGTAAAATTCATAACAAAGACAAGTAATCATATAAAACTCAACAACTTATTGCGCTTTTGCCTATGTCAATTCTACTTGAGCACAAACAGAACATCTGCTTGTCAGAAATACTTATTTAAAATGAGTAAAAAGGTTATGAACTACAAACCAACACTGCCTTCAGTTAAACAGTAACAAGTTGCTAAAGTGAGGTAACATGCAGTCTCCTTCTCTTTTATATTGTATATAGAGCCTGAAGTGTAAGGGAAATAAGACCTGAAGCACATATTGGAGCTCATAATGTCGAGTTTTCTGACAAGTTGCAAAATATCTGCAAGAGAGAGAAAGTTGGAGGATAATTATAGTTCCAATATTGTTTCAGATAACGAGTTCAATAGAAATAAAAAGAAACCATAATAAACATACTCCCTCGTCTTCCCAGATAACCCTACAGCTGATAACTCATTGATCCAATGGGGTAATAGTGTTTTTGGTGCAACAACCAACACTCTCTTAATCAAAGTGGAACTAAACAATCCAGCTAGAAAGCTACAAATCTGAAAATAGAATAGGACTAGAAAGATCAATTATCCACACGATTATCTTGATTGATAAGAAAAACAAATCCGAACTCCAGATTAAAAGTTTTTTTCTACCTGCATTGTCTTTCCAAGGCCCATATCATCACCCAAGATACCGCCCTTGCCCTTACAATGAAGGGACCAAAGCCATTTCAGACCATCGCGCTGATGAGGATACAGCATTTTTGCAATTTTACTACGTAACCTGTAAGTACCCTTCAAACCACTCAAAATGAAGTCATCCACACGATCATCCAATATATTAATTTCCTCAGATTTATCATCAGACACCTGAGTAAACATCCCTTGCCTCAGATCTGCGCGTTTGGCATTGTTACCTTCACTCAAAACCACACAATCACTATCACTGTCCTCTTCTCTTTTGAAATTGAAAGCAAGAGATTGGTTTACAGATACAGACTTCACACCCACCCTCATGAATTCATTCTTTTTCAGCCCTTCTACATGATTCTTGGCTCTATTGACTTTACCAACAAAATCACCATCATCAGAATCAGTACCCAAACAATTTTTCTTTTGGCATTCATTCACAACAGAACATCCAGTCTTTGACATCTTAGTTGAATCCGATGAGGAATTGGCTGACTGTGAAAGGAAAGAATCAGACCTCCTATATTCTGGAATTTCCTCTCTTGCATCCACATTATAAGATGTCCTCACCGAATCCTTAAAATCCTCAATTAAATCTACTTTCCTGGGAACACTTTTCTTCTCTACAGAAAGAAGCTCAAGCCTTGAGCTCAAATCATTTAGAATATCCCTAATTTCATTTCCAGTGCTCTCATATACCTTTTTCACCTGAGGAGGTGAATCAAAATCCGAAATCCCAGTGAATGCAGGTTCTTCCTTCTCAATTAATGTCTTTTCTTCATTATCATTGTTTTCAATCTTTGAAATTTTGCAAAGCCGGCGCCTTCCTTTTATCTTCACCTTCATTTGTTTTTCATCTTCTGCTATTTATCAATCCACAAACTTCATGATAAGATATACAATAATATCAAAAGATATTGTATTGTAAGTTTCAGGATATGGCGGATTCAGGAAGATTCGGTAATACCTGGAAGACTGGAATCAACATCAGAATTGCCTGAAATAGAAGAATTTCACTCAGATGCAGTCTTCTTTTCAGATTTTGCTATTTTTCAAATTGCAGGGGTTAATTCAAATTCTACCAATTGTGAAAACATTAACTTATATTTTAAAAATGAAAAGAAAGAAATTTACATACAAGGAAAATAAAGAAAAGAGAGAAGTATAAAACCTCATCCGGTTTTACATTATTATAAACAACTAACACGTATAAACACAGAGAATTATAAAAGTTCTGTACCTGGAAACTTAGAATGATTATCAGTAACGTCGAAAAAAGTAGGATTGCTCTCCAAAGCATTGTCATATTTTTGACAAACCTTGCTACTTTGTACTTTTTCCTTTACTTCCATTTCACCTATGAAAACTATTAAGATTAATACTTCTCATGTGGCAAAATTAAACCACAATTCATATACTCATAAATGAGGGACAGTAAACTGAATTTAGTAATAACACACACACACACAGAGTACCAATTGAAGGATAAAAATTAGAATTGCTGCTTCCTGCAGAAGTTTTTACGTATATCTTTGATTGTTTATCTGCTTCTCTTTCTGTATTTATGAAAATTCAGTCAACCGACGTGAAGTATACTGTAGTAAACCCAAAAATTTACAGATGAGCGCATAATATACCAAGAGTGGGAGATGGGGAATCTGACAAAACAATGCCCGCGAACATATTTGGAACGTCTTCATGTTCGTTCACTGAGGAGTCCTCGAGTTTCAACTCGGATTCATCATCGTTCACTACAACTTTCGAAACACAATCAGTGCAAATACATAATGCATATAAAACTCATAAAAATAAAATGAACATTATTTATTCTGATTTATTTTCTTATTTCAGGAAGGAAAAAAAACTTTACCAGTAGAAAGAGCAGGAGTATGGAGAGAATCGGAACCGAAATTGATAATCCCAGAGAATCCAGGAACGCCTTCGTTTTCAGTTGATTGAGCACTATCATCCACTTCGATTTTCCCTGAAATTTAAAAACAAAAGAAACAATTAATAGATAAGAACACGATAAATATCTACGAATACCAACATAAATACATATAAACGTAAGCCAGTATGTACAAAATACCAGGGAATAAAGAAGAGGAAGTGCGGGGAACGGGCTTGTTCTTGGTGTGAGAAGCGGATAGATCTAAAAGGATTCGATTATGGAGTTGATTGAGGCTCATTGGCTGCTTCTTTTTCCCCTCCGCCATTTCTGATTACAATTGGTGGAGTCAGTGGCGGTGGTGCAGTAGAGTTTCGTCCCCCTTGCTTTGTGTCGGAATTTGAAATTCGAATTTGGAATGGAGCGTTGGAGTTGAAGCAAAGGAAAGGAAAATCACTACGTGGGAATTCGTGATTAGGGGGTGTTTGGCACGGAAGATGGAAGAGAGAACAATGACAAATGTTTCCGATTTGGGCATGGGGAAAAGGAGCTTGGGATGAAATTTTGTACTGAATAATATTATTTATCATTATGATAATGAAATATCGATGAAGTGACAATCTATATTAAATAACAAGGATTGAAAAGTTCAATTTTTATGAGAGATGTTAGAGGAGGAAGAGAAATGTGAGAAATGATAATTTATCACATCACCGATATTTCATTATATGATGATAAATAGCATTAATCGTTCTGATTTTGATTATTTAGCTCGTATTTGGCAATCATTATTTCAAAACTCTTTATTTTACATATTAATTTTAAACCACATATTTACACAATAAAATATTGTGTACATAAATTTAAATTTTTTTTTTTTTTTTTAATCATGTATTCTTGAAAAATTCACAATTTAAAACTTTGTTTTTGTCAAATAATGACCGTTAAACATGGACACAAAAACTTTTTAAAAACAATTTTAAAATTTGGCCAAATTGGGCTGACAATTTAAATTAAAACTGTTGGTTGACCCGGTCAAAGCTTGATTTTTGATCGGGTCACTTGCATTCAACTAAATTAGTCTTGCCCAAGCAAGTCCCCGGTTCACCGAGTTCCCAGTTCGACCTAAGTTTAATAACATCGGTGTCGATGCTTAAAAATGAGTTTCGAGAAACTCGTTAATTTAACTTTTAAAAAAAATAGATAGTAGGTTTAATTCGAAATTTAGATTTTAATCCAACCGCTTGTTTGATCTCCATTATTTTTTAATACATTTTTCATTTTTTTCTTTTCAACGCATTTTTCAATAAAATAATATTACACTCAAACTTTAAAAAATTCTTTATTTTTTAATCATACATTATCTATCAATCTATTATTTCAAAATACAATATTACAATAAAATGAGGGTTCAAACATGTTCTAAGTCAAAGTCAACAATTAATTTTTATTATATATTTCATGGGATTCACAACTTTTTAACCATACATTTTATTAACTTTTATCAAAATCTACAAAAAATTAATTTTAATTCCCACCAAACATGCGCTTAGAAAGCCAGTCCCACTCTTCATTTTTAATGTACAATGACTGCATTGTGTTAAATCCACCGACGACCTGCCAACTTTTATACTTAGTGTTACATTAACTACCCAATTTGATTTTATTTCATTATGACCACCTAATTTTATAGTTAGTATCACATTGGACTCACAATTTGATTATATTAAAATAATGGTGTGTTTGAGCCATGTTATTTTGGAAGAATGTATTTTAGAATTGTATTGATGGATAATGTGTGATTAAAAAATAAGGAAAATTTTTTGATGTGATGGAAAATATTATTTTATTGAAAAATATGTGGTTGAAAATAAATTTTGAAAAAAATGAATTTTTGTAGAATGTGAATCAAACAGGGGCTAAAAGTTACCGGATGACTTGATTGAAACTCAATATGAAGTTGGGTGACCGTGTGAAATAAAATCAAATTGGGTGGCCAATGTGACACTAAGTATGAAATTGGGTAGTCACGGTGAAACAAAATCAAATTGGGTAGTGTAACATAAGTATGGAATTGGGTGATCATTAGTGAATTTAACTTTATTGTATTTAATAAATCACATCTTTTCAAACAAATCATTACTATATTTGGTAGAAATTAAATTTTTGATTTAAGTTAAAATTAACAGCTAGTTTTAACCACAAATTTTAGGAGAATAACGAATTTTATCAACTTTTATCAAAATATATGAGAGTCTGTTTGAGCACCATTTTTTTTTTTTTACCAAAAATGAATTTTGGAATAGTATTTTAATGAAGAATGTACAATTAAAAGATAAGGAAAATTTTTAGATTTGCTCGTAATATTATTTTATTGAAAAATGTGTTGTTGATAATAAGTTGAAGAAAATATATTTTAAAAATAATGGGAACCAAATAAGAGCTAAAAATTTAATTTTAATCACTAAAAACAAAAGTCATATTTAAATTGATTGACCAATTGACGTATAAAAAATTATGTTAAATAAAATATGAAGAGAAATCAATAAGTATTTATTGAGAAAAGTAAAATGAAAAGTTAAAATAGAAAACTTGTTGGAGTGTGAAGAATTTGTCTCCCTTAATTTAAAAATACTCTATACTCTTTTTAACAGTAATAATACATTTATCTAAATTAATATTTTTCGCATCTTTTCTTAAATTTTCTTACCTTTTGACCATATGTTCACGAAAGCCACTTTCAAAATATCACTTCTCAATAAATCATTATCAAACGAGTACTTTTTTTAGTCGATCTTCTTAGATTTAGATTGATAGTACTTGCTTACTTGATTAATCCTCCGATTTTTCGTGAGAGCTTCAAATTCTAATTTAGCCCATGTTTGACAACCATTTTTTTTTGGGAAACAAAAAGGTTTGAATAATGATTTTTAAGAGAATGTGTAGTTAAAAAATATGGAACATTTTTGAATTTATTGTAGACAATTTTATTGTGTGAATATTTTTGTTAAAAATAGTTATGTAGAAATTTTTTTTTTGAAAATAATGAGTGTCAAACAAAGGCTTAGTATGTTAACTTTACAAGTCCAATAGATAACAATAATTATTTGGAGAACGTTGAGGTCTACTTAGCAACATTGACACCTCAAAGTGCAGATCCTACTACGTCTTCTATGTTCAACAATGATTTCAGTGATCTTAATAACATTCCAATTCCCGTTAATTTGGGCGAGGAAGATGTGCATAGGAGTACTGATCCACTTAATTTGGATGACATCGAAGAAAAAAAGAATCGTATGTAGTAGGTACAATTGGTAAATGAAGAATGAAACAAACTATGAAGTGGTAGGGTCACGTAGAAATTGGTGGCGGAATCTAAATTGGTATGCAGGTACCATAAAATAAGAATCTGATGACTAAAGGATATTGAAACTACATACCTGGATATATATTATATGAAATGTTCGACCAAACATGGAACTAAGAATCCTATATAGGGAGTGTTTTAGCCACGTTATTTTTTAAGAATGTATTTTATAGTAGTAGAATGATGGAGAATGTGTAATTAAAAAAGAAGGAAATTTTTTTAATTTGCGTGTAATATTATTTTAATGAAAAATGTGTGGTTGAAAAGAAGAGCAAGAAAATATATTTTGGAAAAAATGGAAATCAAACATCCTCTTAGGCTCGGCTCCAATTTAGTTCTGCCGATACAGTTCTAGTACACTTAACATATGGGTATACTCAAATAAAAAAATGTCATGAGGAAACGATCAAGTTCGTAGTAAGTGCTGAGCAGTCACTTAGCTTATTGGAAAGCAAACATGACACCAATTTCATAAAAGAAGATATCAACCACGATTTGTATAAACATTTTCGTTCTAATTGAATTGGTCTTTTCCTAAAAGGCAAAAAGTCGCTAATACGTGATTTACGCAAATATGATCGTGTTATATTTTTTATATCTAACTTGTGGGAGGGTAGTAATCAAAAGAGGCTACATAGCTGTAACTACTCACCATATAATCAATTGTGGATAATATATAAAATAATTGTTGTTTTTAAATTAATTGAATTGTCTCGAGATGCTAATAATATACTTAATGCTATAATGTGTATTATCGAATAATTTCGCTGTGAGAATAAAATTCGTAGTTTTACTTTTGACAATGCAATTTTTTTTAATAAAACGATAATTACTAATTTATGTCGAAATCTTATCTCATTTTGGTGGTTTTCTTTTTCACGTTTGTTCTGTTTGTCATATACTTAATTTAATCGTGTAAGATAGGTTAAAAAATATTAGCGTTCAAATCAACAAAATTAGGATCACACCACTCTTTATTACAAAATCATCTACTAGAAAACAAGCTTTTGAAAAGTTCGGTACTGAACATATTGTAATATAGAGAATTCGTTAAGTGAAATGTATGAATTGTATGTCCCAAGGTTGGGTACGGATGTTAGACGACTGTCGATACCCAACTTAATGCTAATTAATCGTCGTCAACATCTAAACGTACATTAGCATTATTAGCAACGGTTAATACTAATACAATGAATACAGTTCCTTCCAACAACCAAAGTATATCAGATGTAGTGCAGATGGAATTAGAATTAGACCGACTTCAATTTTGGAGAACTAATGAACTCAATTTTCAATTGTTTTCATCATAGAATGCGAACTACTACCTGCTAACACATTTTTTCCATAACGAGAGAAGAGAACAAATATTGCAAAACCTACCGTCATTTCTCGATGCTGTCGAGCGAAAACTCGACAAAAAGAAACGTGTGATGAAGAAATAAAAGAGGGAAGAACAAGATAAAGAAGATTGGGATAGATGTCGTTAGGGAAAACGGGTCTGGTCTAACCGTTATAGATGATTTCATCAGGTTGAAATTAGAGAAGAAAATTCAGCAGCTTTTGCGACAAACCGAACTCAGGTTCGTTACATCATCTTTTTTATCTTCTTTTTGTACAGTTCTTCTTCTTTTTCTTATTTTTTCTACAAGTTCATAATTTTTTCTACTTTTTTTATTGAGGGCCGTTTTTCAGTTTTATTTATATATTATGTTTTGCACTGAATGAGATTGAAACAGTACCATGGGAGTCATATCGTCGTTGTCCGAGCACCATTTTAACGAGGTTTTGACAAAAATATATTTTAGAATAGTAATATTTTTTAATAATGTATAGTTAAAAATAAGAATTTTTTAAAATTTACGTGTAATATTATTTTATTAAAAAATATGTGGATGAGAAATAGGAAGAAATAAAAGCATTAAAGTCGAAATGGACATAAGGGGAATCGTGTTTTTGCACAAATGTCATTTGTCCAGGTGATAATTTGGGGTGGGATTGGACTTCCGAGTATGTGAGAATGATGAAGATTTTTTTTCATGGTTCTATTATTTAATTATTTTAGGTAGGATATGTAGAGTTATCGTTTTGTCTTTTTTTTTTTTTTTGATTCAGTTTTT